>RCHF01010399.1:0-30006 GCA_003987895.1 Neonothopanus nambi | reverse complement strand
CCAAATGTTACACCAATTGTTGCAACCACTGGTGTAGGACCAAACAGGTGAAACACTCTCTGGCTTCAACCTTGCAACGCCTCAGCAGACTCAACTATACATCCAGAATTGCAGGCTATCTCCAACCTTCCCCCAGGTGCTCCCCCAGCTTCTCCTCAGTCCAACCAGACTGAAAATTCCCCTCCTGTTTTCAACATCCCTGACCTACATCCAAATCCACAAGTGCAATCTGAGCAGCCAACTTATGCTGTTTCTCAGGCTTCTCRGACAGTCACTTCAACCACTAGATCTTTCAATGGTATGAACATTGCAAATGTAACTACCTCTGCAGCTAGTAGTGTCYTGACCACTCCTGCAGCTCCTACCACTTCAGTTACCAARATGGGACCTAAGGCTTCTGCTCTCTCACTTGAGGCTATTTGGAAAGCATCATTAAATATTCAGGTCACTCCCCAGAAGCAGACCACTCTTGACTCCCAGTGAAGACTGACTCTAAGGCTCTATGAGGCAATCTGGAAATATCCAAGAGTTTTGAACTAAAATGAGCCACATATAGAATCTCAGATAGTCTCAGACCAAGTCTGATTCTGTCCCATTTTCAGATTTTTTTGAAGTGATTTTGAATGATTTGATGATGAATTGAACAGTGCATGCCAGCTTTAGGCATAATTTCTGAGTATTTCTGAACATTTCTGGGTCTATATGGAGTGATACACAGCTTGTACAGGATCAAAAGCACTCATAAATGCACAGATATATCTATATTATTTCTGTACTGCCTATGAGACTACATAGGTATCACATTTTACAGATATACACTTAGCTTCCCAGTATCCCTAAATCCCACTGACCACTACTCATCCAGACCCATAGTGTTGCTGATGTCAATTCACAACTCTTGGCTTTGTATATGCATGCTTTCTTATCAGTACAGGTGTGCAGAATCATGTAATTAGAAGAAATACCTTGGCAAGACCCTTCCATCACTCAGCTATCTTCATCACAATTGTAACTTGTAAGAAAAGATTGACAATCCACAAATTAGCCTAGGAGACTGCAAAAGTTGCAGAACAACAATGTACAGTTGAATATCTCAAATTGCATAAGGTACTAATGCATAAATCTCACAATGCATAGAATTTTCATGAAACCAAGTCCGTTACATGCCAAATTAGACAAATATTGCATATTGCATATTGCATAGCTATTTAAGGTTGGTTTAAGGCCAAATATGCATTGTGAGATTGAGCAGTCCCATCCATTTCTAGTGTAATATTTATGTAGCTCATAGGAATTAACCTTTTTCCCCTTTCTTTTGCTTTGCTGCCACTTGATTATGCCTTGTGAAGGGAAAAAAACACACTTCATGTTCTAATTCTGCCCTTATATGTTGACCAAAAACCAAGAAAATCAAACAAGAAAGAAGTTACCAAAAATATTCAATTTTTGTCTTATTTATCATTGCATAAATCTCATAATGCATAAAAAATTTTGGGTACCAACTGTATGCAATGTGAGATATTCAACTGTACTAAGGACAGATAACTTTGTGATTGGGCAAGTCAGATTTGAAAAGCTGAAGGTGCACTGATGATAGAAATTGAATTAGTGACTAAGTTACTAGTGGAGGTGTATAACATATCTGATCACAGCACAGAATATCTAGTTGTATCATTAATAGACATCATCATCTTTCCTTCACTGAATGCTTGTGAGCTTGAACGAAGGTTGCATCAGGAATGGTGGTGATGGTGGTTGGAAGAAAAGGAGGGGGTGGTGGCTGGATCCAAGTTGCTGGCCACTACAAGACTGACTTAATTGTCATTTTGTTGGGGAGCATGAATTTTGTGCTATTTCATATGGGTTGCTGAACAAAGTTGGAAGGAATAAAGGAGAGAGTTGAACAAGTTTGTGATGTGAGAAAGGTGTAACAAGTGTCCATTGCATTTAGCAAATTCATGGAGCCTGATCCAGACACTTTTAGCCTCCAAACATTGTCTGAACATCTCTGACTAAATGCAGGAAACAGCAGAAAAATAGGGAAAAATGCAGATTTTGGCAGAAATTCTCAGAGTTAGTTTTCACTGGGCTTGACTCCTTGGTCAAGCTACAAAGAATGGGCTTGGAAAGTGTGATAAAGAAGAAGGAAAGTTATCAGAAGCTGGAGGAAGAGAGGCTAAAGTTAGAGAAGTGAGATTGGTTGCTAATGCTTCACACCTCCACAGTGCTTGTTCTTATCAATCTGTGTTGCCATCAGCCCATACCTGGAGTGGTTCTGTATATTCTGGAGCAACTCCAAGCAGAGTTTGAAAGCCACTTACTTAGTTTTTCTCCCAATCTTCCCAGGTGTAATCTAATTCTATGTAGGATGTTGTCAAGCACACTTTTCTCATAATCATGAGAACTAGTGTACAAATAGTAATTTCATAAGACATAACCCTGAATCATATTTATGTGTAGTATTCACAGAATCAAAGAAAGDGTGTGTATGACACAAGCAATAGCAGCAGACACTCCAAGGAGATGAAATCAGAGCTTCAAATCATGACATCACATTTGCAATTCTATGAAACAGCAGCATTAGGTCAGCAGCAAATGCAGCATTCAAACCTGCCTTGTTATTATTGCTCCAAAGCTGACTTGTCTTCCTCCTGGCCTTGAGAACATACTTGCAACATAGGCCTAAGCATTCACATGTGCACCTGAGACAAGAAGGAGGTCCACAACTGCCTCATTGCCAGACTGAGCAGCAGCCTGGAGAGCATTTCCATAGTAGCCACCCTGAGCATTCACATCTGCACCTGAGGAGAGAAGGAGCTCCACAACTGCCTKATKTCYAGACTGAGCAGCAGCCTGRAGAGTAGTTCCATARTRGCCACCCTGTGCATTCACATCTGCCCCTGATAAGAGGAGGAGCTCCACAATTGCCTTCTGTCCAGACCAGGCAGCAGCCTGGAGGCAATTACCATATCTACCACTGTGAGCATTTATATCTGCACCTGAGGACAGAAGGAGCTCTACAATCACCTCATTTCCAAACTGAGCAGCAACCTGGAGAGCAGTTCCAGAGTAGCCACCTKGAGCATTCACATCTGCACCTRAGGACAGAAGGAGCTCTACAACTGCCTCATTTCCAGACCGAGCAGCAGCCTGGAGAGCATTTCCATATYGACCACCCTGAGCATTCACATCTGCAYCTGAGGAGAGRAGRAGCTYCACAAYTGCCTCATATCCCCATGCAACAGCAGCATTGAGAGCATTTCCATATTCACCACCCTGAGCATTTACATCTGCACCTGAGGAGAGAAGGAGCTTCACAATTTCCTCATTTTCATATGCAATAGCAGCATTGAGAGTATTTCCATATTTACCACTCTGAGCATTCACATCTGCACCTGAGGAGAGAAGGAGCTTCACAATTGCCTCATTTCCCTTTGCAACAGCAGCATTGAGAGCATTTCCATATTTACWWCCTGAGCATTTACATCTGCACCTGAGGAGAGRAGGAGCTCCACAACTGCTTTATTTCCRGAGTGAGCAGCAGCCTGAAGAGCTGTTCCATATCTACCACCCTGAGCATTAACACCTACTGATGAGGAGAAATGTGGATGCTCAATTCTCTGTTGTCTAGGAGCAGCTATATCTTGGAGAGTACCTCCATATCTACCACTGTCTGCAGCATCATACTTTCCATCTTCCTTCACAATCAACTCTTTCATTATTGCAGAAAGTCCCATTAGTGCTGCATAATACAGTGGTGATGCAACCCTTCTCAAAGTCAAAGGTTCATTTATATTCCACTGTGGTCCATCTGGATTGCTTAGTTTCAACCAATAAAGAAATGCAGGATTTGCAGAATTTAGAAGCTCCACTCCACATCTGATTGCACTCTGACTTGTGCTATTTAATAATTTTCCATGATGTGCCCAATGTTCTGCAGCATACATAGCTAGGGCATACTTCTCCTGATCTATGGACTTCCTAGAGTGACAGTCTGCATCCATGCCACAATGTAGAAGATAGATTATACATGTGTGAGCAATAACACTATGTGCCAATTGCTCATCAATGTGAAAGAATGTAATAGTTTCAGCTTTCATATGCTCAATCATCAGGAATTCCTTCACAGAATGATGAGCAAGCTGTACTACTTCATATGCTGCAGTGACTAGTGTTGTGTCAATGATCTTGTGAAGCCTTTTTCCAAGACCTGGATTTTGATCTTCAGGCTGGAATGAGGAGCTATTCAAGTCAGTTGCTAAAATTTCCTCTAGCTCCTTGAGTGTCAAGGGTCTTGAAGCACATGTAAGCCACTGAAGTATAATTCTTGCATCTTCTCTATGCATCTCTTCAATGCTTTGCAGCTTCATGAAATATGTCATTTCAAGTGTGTGTGGAAGTGTCTGCAGAGTTTGTCTGACTGCTCTTGGTGTTCCACATTTCATAAGTGTGGTGATTTGACAGTCTACCCATCTGAATCTGAAGTCTGTTAGCTCACCTTATTCAACAACAGTAACTGAACTTCTGAACTTACTGTCCATCTGCTCCATTCATCAAGTGCCACCTCACCTCATTCTCCAGTTCTGGCTTTAGCTCTAGCTTTGGGATGTAGGCATTTACATAGATGGAAATATCTGATGTGACAGCTTCAGTCTGCAGCTGGATAACTATTGCCCTGCCAATGATGTCTGCCTTTGGAGATTGACGACTAGTCACCAGAAAGTAGACCTTCTCCAGTCCAAGCATGTTTTGAATGAATATAGTAGTCTTAGCCTGTGCTCTCTCCTCACATTCATCCATGGCATCTAGGATAATGTATACAGGTTCCATAGATGACCAAGACACTAGTAGAGAGGCAAGGATACCCTCTATGTCAGACAGAGATGGCTCCTGAAAACCATTTTGGCTTGCTTCATATAGTTTTTGCAATTTAAGAGGAACCTCTTGAGAACACAAAACTATCTGGGTGAGCAGAGATGAAATTATTCCTCGGTAATCTTGCTTTGAGGTATCTCTTGAATCAAAATAGTAATAGATTGGAGGTAAGAATTGACTTGACTTCCTGTCTTGCTGAAGCTTGTCAATGATTGTAGTACTAGAAGTAATATTGAAATTCTGGACTCTGAAGGTGAATCTGTAAACTGATCTTACCACAGGAAAGTCTTTCCAGCACCAGCTGTACTGCTGTCAGATACAGCAGAGTCCAATTGAATAAATTGCTTACCCTTTCCCTGCAACCACAACAATTTACCATTCTCCTTCCATTGAATGAATCTGTCATCTGCAAGGAGCCAAGTACCAGTACCTGGCTCCTTCTTATCTCTTGCATCTCTGAAGTTATTTTGTGAACTGGGTGCATTTAGCCATTGTAGGATTTTAAATCTTGGATCAGCAGCTAAAGTAATATATGTTTCATATACAATACTCAGACACTCTGGCTCACTTACCATTCACTGTCATGTGAAAATTGCCTGCAACACTATTGAAATGGCCACCACTGATATTGAAATGGGAGCTATGGTTGAAGAATCCAGCACTGAAATTATAAAGTTCTTGCTGTGTCACATTGATAGAGGGACTGTTGAGCTTTACCTGGGCTGACTAACAGTCATACAGTTTACATCTGCAAATGTCTGATACAATTGGTTTCTATTGATGAGACACAACTCATCAGTTTCACCATTTTAGTCACTTGAATATGATGGGCAGACACATACCTGTTGTTGCTTCCAAGGTCACTCTCAGAGTCCATGAGGGGAGAGTAAGAAAGAGCAGCATCCATTCGTCATGGCTCCCACTGTTTTTATATTGATACCTGGCAGGCTGTGCATAGAAGGCTGATTATCAATGACCAGTTGGCAGATGATCACAGATATGATCAAGCTGACAGCTCAGGGCAGATGCCGGTGCATACATACTTACATACTCTGATAAGAATGTATCACTTACTATCATAAATACACAAGAGCTGGAGAATCTGAATGTCCAACTTGGAGAGGGAGCCAACATTTCGTGGTGCTTGCTATCAGGGATCGTGGATTTTACCTGCCAACATTGCTGACCAGGCGCTTAGCACACTGATACTTATAGACGCCCGGCCCGGCCGCTTTTCCTAAGCGGCGCACCACTACAATGTCAGAATTATCCTCACCTCAAACCTCACCTCGCTCTCTCACCACTACCACTACCACTGTCAGAGGAAACGGCAACCGAGGAGGAAACCCACGCCCAAGCTCAAGAGGAAGATCAAGAGGCGGGCTAGGTAAATACCTTCGTGCGCGCGGACGAGGACGTCGAGGTGGCGGGAGACCAGCAGAATTTGGGAAGAGGTTGTTGTTGCCTGGTGAAGAGCCTTCTGTGTATGTGGAAGGAGAGGAGGGAGAGGAGGAGCAGGAGGAGGAAAGGAGGAAGTATGCTAGGAGGAATTTAGATTCTAATGCTGAGAGGTATGTTGAGCCTGAGCCAGAGCTGGATTCGGATGGTGAGCGCTGTTCTTTTATTGTATTAAAGCTTTCATTAGGATATTCTTAATAAAATGTAATACCAGGTGAACCTATAGTCGAACCTGAAATCGACCTATCATCTTTCTTCGCCGAACAGCGGTTACACGACGAATCTACCTCCGAGTTTACCTCAGCGCGGTTAGACCCCACAAAACTAGGACAAATTGAGGACGTTGATGAGGACGACGTCGATCATACTCTTGACCATCTTCCCGTTTCATCAAGCGATAGGTCAAGGACAAAGACAACGATAACACCTGGAGATAGGAAAGGGAAGATACAAGAAATTGAGTGGGATGACCAGTTCGAGGATCTTTTGAGGGAGAAGAATGCTGCTGAAGCTACGAGAGGTGGGTGGTTTTGAATTTCTCTGAGTCGTATACACGAACTAACTAGCCTACGTATATCATACTCGTATCACATATCGCGCTCTTTTTTCGCCCGCTATCTGGCAGATCTAAAAAATCGCTTACGAAGTAAACCTGCGATTCCTTCGATTCGTGATTGAAAACAAGGTGAGTTTACTCTTGTCTCATGGTCTAGTGCAAGTCTTCTTATTATTTTTGTTATGGCTATATACTTAGAATTGGTGTACGTGGAAGCACCGCCGTTACCTCTACCGGAAGGTGGTAAACCGAAGAGTCAGATGGATGAAATGGATTATTTTTTTGGATGAGCTATTGGGGTAGGTGGCATTGCTCAGGCTGCAGGGAAATGTTTGGGGCGGAGGCTCATCCGAGTCGAGATAATTTGGTACGGAGATATTAATATGAAATTAGTTCTAGTCAGTACCTATTCTATTTGATTCGTCTTCCATCCATTCTTTCGTTGACGCTTACATTTACCAGAGTTGAATACATCAACCATCATCCCAGGCCTAACAATGCGAGTTGTTCGTTCGACTTATATCCTCCACGATCTCTATACCTCTTCACATTTAAATCGAGCGACTTGAAACACCGTCGAGTCTGAGTTTCAGTCTACACCTACACCTCGATATCGACTTGGAGGCTGGCCTTCAGACCGTCGGAATCGAATCAGGCACCACCGAGCCAGGAAAGCATCATACGACAGGCGTTGTATCACGGTTTTTGTCCGTGCTGTGGAAGATTGCATCGGTTTATGGAATGTAAAGCTAGGTTAAGATGACACTGGAAGTACTATTGTGTTTCTGGATTGTGCTAGCGGTGTTTTAGAGGGTGGACAGAGTGATATGTATCGGTCGTCGACGTCCACAAGTATCCAATATACTCATCGCGTTATACCCAGATAAATTTTCTTTTTCCGAGCTTGCAGCGCCAGGTAAGGTACGGGCGCCACACACGAGTTGACGTGACCACACTGTCACCTTGCCTCTTCACCACCATCAACCACTTAACGCACTCTTGAAATTGGTCTAACAAACCTCTTCAGCGCCCAGCACTAAAGCTGTAGTACTCCATTACCAATACAACGCCCATACAATGTCCAACGCAGAGAAAAGCTAAGAGGTGTGTATGCCAAATAGTTCCCATGACTCTTCAACTTCTTCCTGTGCGTGAGGGTCTGTGAGGGTTCGTGTTTTACTGCTTGCCCGCATGCACTCTCACCGTTCTTCAGAGTAGAGGATGAGAGAAGGAACACGCATAACAGGCGTAAAGCTATATACATAGCTAGTAGTAGCTATGGTGAGTATAATATGCTTGGTCAATACATTCACAAGTCTTCGCCGAATGATGGGATCTTTTAGGCTCTTCAACTGAATCCAACTCAATTGACCTTTCTCCATTGGTGCCACCCATCGAGTCTCCAACCGCGGAGATGACGGCTCTGGGACATCAATAAAAGGGTTTTTTTTCTTTTTTTTAAAAATCATTTTATTGTGCTGAGGCTATTCCCGCCTATGATGCACATATACTAACTGTACACTACAAGGAGGCCCTGCCTCTCTGCGGACCCTGGTGCTGAAAGCTCCGCCGACAAAGTAATTCCCCCGATGGTCCGGATTGTCCTAAACCTGTTTTTGTCAGCCACCGTGTAGTGGGAGTGTGTGTATGGTTATGACATTGGGGTGTAGCTTGTAGAGTCCCTTGGATGGCTCAAACAGCCGGGCACATTCCACAGGACAAAAGTGAAAGGGAGGGAATGGGGGAGGGTTAAATGTAACTATAGCACATATGTAATTGTCGAGTTGATTATCTTTCAGCTTCCGAGTAAGGGCGGAGCATGGGGTATAGCGGTGGCAGGCAAAGGGAGTGGTGAAAGGGAAGAGGTGGTAAAAGGGTCGGGTTCTTCTTTCGATGACGATCTATTGAAAGCGCAGTTATTCGTCATTTAGAATGTCAGTAGATAGCTCACCGAATGTGTGTCGCATACGATTTGTGCCGTTGACGAAACGTGTGAGAGCATGAAGGCCCTTCTTGGTCCCTGTGAGGTGTAGCATAGAGGATGCATTTCTTCCTAGAGATAGTGTGACGAAATGTTGTTCTCTGCGATATGCAGGGCACTCGAATAGGAGATGTCAGACTGTCTCCTGGGTCTCATTTCCATGACGAAGACAGTGTGGGCAGTGGGGGTGGTCAGCCTGTTTGAATCAATGTAGATAGGATTATAGGCCGATATGTTCAGATTGAAGCTGTATAATTAAACTGCAGTGTTTCCGAGGGAGCTGGCGCAGCAACTTGGAGACCATCGCAGGGGTTCGTGGTGGCCCTGGACCATGGGGCAGCCGTCTGGAACGTGCCGAGGTGGCGAAGCGTGTCATCCATCGTGTTTTGAGTTGCCCATTCCATAGTTGCCGGACCGAGGAAAGGCTTGCTGGAAGCGGGCGTCGCAAGGCTTTCGGTAGTCTGGCTCTTTTACTGTTCTCCCCCCCCCCGCCACCTTTTTCGCCTCTTTATTGACCATTTCATTCCCTTCAATGCCACAATGTCCGGGAATCCACTGTATCTGAACCCACTCTGGGGTGCAACCTGCACGCTGAGCCATGGTGTGGACCAATTCAGTGATATGTTGGCCAGAGCGATTGTTACATTTTCCAAGAGCTTGTTGAGCAGATTTCCCATCGAAATATAAAACTATTCATGAGTTATGGTATGGACGAGTGGAGGTATGGAGAAGATGAAATCCTAGCGCAAGCCCAGTGCCTTCGGCGTCATACACAGAGAAATGGGAGGCCGGTCCGAGATGAGCTCGGAGCTTCTGGGCTGGGTTGTCTCGTTGAAGAACTGCTGCTGCGCCTACACCTCCACCATGACTGGAGCCATCAGTGTAGATGCGGATGTCAACATTTGGGTCGTTGTGCTCCTTGATCGCTTCATCTTTGTTGGCTGGTATAGTTGACTGGAAGGCTTTTGTGTGATTTGGTGAGCGTTGTGGGGGGTGAATAGTTTCGAGGTGTGATGGGCCAAGAGGCTTGAGGACGCGAGGGAGAATATGTAGAGGTGCTGGGTATTGACGTATGTTCCTGTGTGAAAAGTTGGTTCGTGCAACTCGATGGAGAGGATGAGGCTCAGGGAGAGTGTATATCCTGTTAACTGCATCATGGCAGCATTTCTCCAGGTAGAGGTCAATCGGCATGATGTTGAGCTGAATCTCTAGTATATCGGTAGGGGTTGTACGGAGTGCACCCGAGATGCTTAGCAGGGCCACACGCTGTATTTGGGACATCTGCTGCATTGCTTTGACGGAACCGCTACGACGTTTGGCACCTTCTGGCTGATGAGGTGGGGTGTACCATACGCTGATGCCGTAGGTCATCTTTGGTAACACCACCGATCAATAAAAGGGTACTTTGTAACTGTTCAATCATCTCACTTCCTTGCAGCCTTTACATAAATTTGGGTATGGTGCTCAACAGTGGCGGTTTATCAGTGGCAAAGGGTTAAGCGCGCATGGGTGAACTCCGTTCTCTACGCCGCAGCCAAGATCATCATCAAGCTTGGCAGTAATCATCATACCGCAGTCTGGTGCAAAACATATTTGAGCTCTTTCAGATCTCTGAGTTGCGTATGCCTAGACTCAGACACTGTGTCTGTAATGGGATGCTGAAATCGAGTTCGCCCACCAAGACACCTACTCGACGTTAAGGACGGGCGCACCGACGCGCCATTTGGGAAAAGATGCTATTGGGGTCAGCTAAAGTTTGACGGTATGTAGCTCATGCTCAACCAGCTTCCATACATACTGACTTGTCAGGCTAGATCGCTTGGACCCTGCGCATGTCCCAGAAGCTGTTGAGTCTAGGCACATATCAAACGAACTGCACTCCCCTTTACAGCTTTTTCATACGTCACACTTCTTCATGCCCCCATGTTGCTCAGCAATAAGACCAGATACAGCAAGTCGGGATGTGGACAAGATCCCGTTGACATTTCATTGATGAGGGCCCCTCCATATCCCCATATGAAAGGTCTTGTGCTTGGTTTCAATTGATACTTACCAATTTATTCCTGTTGGACGTTGTTGCAAGGGTGGCGCCTCGACTTCAATAAAAACTTGGATCTGAATGACTCAGTCACTCAGTACTCTAGCACTGATCTCCACCGGTCTTCTTCTCGAACCTCGAGTACCATTATGTCTAGAATGAATTGCTCGTCGCCACTTGAAATAATAAACGACAAGATCCAGTCGTAAGTATTGTCCTTGGAACGATTCCAAATAACTGGACTTTGCTCTCATTGCCGGGGTTCCATAGGGTCGCAACTGGTGTGAGAGTGTTTCTGCAACGAACCTCTAGCTTCTAAGAGTGTTCTCCCTAGTATGTTGGTTTTGCTGGTTTCACTATCCTTGTTTGGGACCACATTGATACTTTTACCATGGAGGTGCGTGTGTATATGAAATTCAACTAGTAATTGACGTCGGTTGGATAACATTCTAAACTCATTTTGCCTTGATCAGGTTGAGTATATCTGGTTTGGTGAAAAGAGCCTGAGTAAATTCACTCTACTGTCTGGAATGATTCTTGGTCTGGGCTTACAACCATACTGGTAGTCGTGTATCTCTTTTTGATTGTAAGTTCTCCCGTAGTCAATCGATGCTAATATTCAATAGGCAACTTACAAAAACTTAAATTGTAGAATCGCTATCTCACTCCGCTCGGCTTCATGATCAATCTTTTTGGTACGTTCAATGCACTGGATCGGCTTTTTCGCACTATCCTGATTTCTTGCTACTACTAGCTTATTTGTCGCCTGTGTGGGAAGATACTGGAGTATGTACTTACCATTGCTCATTGACCTCATCACCAAACTCACTACTATATTGTGGCAGATGTATGTCTCGCTATTATATGAATGCTTGGAGTCCAGTCCAGCCAAGTTACTCATGGCAATCGTTCCTCGCTCAGGTGCCAGCACTACATTCGATACGAGGGCGCCATGACTATGATTGGTATCAACATTGTTGCTCTTATGATGCTTATACGGTAAGGTCTTCGCTTTCTGTCATTCTAATACCTCTCACTTGTCTACTCCAGTGTCTACGCTCTGTACAATCAATTTTGGGTGCTTGCTGTCGTGGTCACAATTTTGGCGGTCGAGATCATTACATATACGTGGTTGTTGACAACAGGAGAAGGTAATAATGACATGCAAGACCTTTTGCTCAACATCAAGGTTTTTGCTGATCCCTACTAATAGCCGTACATCATTGCACTCAATCTGGTGTGCATGGTAAGTTGTGTATGTCATTCTCTGTTGCATGCTAATTGTTTGGTTTTAGCCTGTACCATGATTTTTGGTGTGAAGTAGGTAATCCTTTCTCTAGTCAACCGGATAGGTAACTCATCCCCGAGTGTAGGAGTAAATTTGCAGGATCTGCTTCGGCGTGGCTTCCACTCCTATATGACTCGGTTGTGCTCGGCTTCACTCTTCATCGAACTTGGCCTTCTCTCCGGAAGAGCAATACGAGCGCGTCTTATATGATGAAACGCTTGTTGGAAGATGGCCTGATCTACTATAGGTATATCACATTCTTGGTATAACATGAATCGCATTAGTGACTCTTGTCAATATAGCGCAATATTTACAGTTACACTGATTCTCACTATCATGATTGCCGCCGCTCCTGATGGTCTAAAGAACATTACGGCTCAGTGAGTTTCAGAGGATCTATTCCGCACTACTGATGAGGTTTCTATGGTGTGGAATCAGGTTAGAACTTCTGTAAGTCACGAATTAGTATTTTGTCGCCTTGCTCTGAATCCACACTCAACTTTGAAATTTAACCTGCATTTTGATTATAGGATCACTGTACGTCTGTAACCTGTACCTAACTTCATGATACAAGCTGATCCCTTCTCGCCTTCAAGGTGACAATGATGTCGCGCATCACCCTCAATCTGAAGAAAAAGGCTCACAAGACAAAGGTCCAGACAAATGGAGTCGAACTGTACCAACTTCAAGAAGTCAGTACCAGAGCGTCTATGAGACGCTCAACTGACAAGGAGAAGGCCACTGTTAATCACATAGAATTTGCTGATCCTGGACTACCTCCTCGATCTTTCTCTGGCCACAACAGACGCTCTATGGAGCGTAGGGCAACCTTCGACAACGCTTCCCGTGCTGAATTTCTGCGAGAGCCCTCCGACTTGCGCTTTCTCCCCAGCCACTCCCATGTGCCTGAAAACCATGATACGAGGTCTAATACCAGAATCAATTTTAACTCAGGAAGCTTCTTAGACCTCCGAAACGTATAGGAATCCCTATGTAACCATTTTATCACTGAATTGTTATGTTTTTTGTATGTACTTATATCGTGTTTGAACTTGGATGCAAACTTGTACCGGCTTTGCTGCTTTATAGGTGCTTCTGTATAACACCATAATGTTCACCTATCTTTAATGACAGGCTTCAGTACAAGGCATCATTCCCTATCTTAAAAAGCTCGAGAGTCGAAGTCTGCAACACTCAACGACTCGGAATAGTAGGTAGGGCAGGACCGAACTCTGTTATAATAAGTACAAAAGTCTCTGAAAAAATCTCTCCCCTGTACTTACTATTAATTTACGCTCTGGAATGGCTAGCTTCTGTCTTCATTTCTTTTCAGCTTGAATAAATTAAAATCGAATAAATTGAATTCGCGCAGCCCCTCACTAGTAGCCGCTTTGACTCGTGAGATTCGTTGAGGTTCTCCGCAGTGCGCACTCAAACTTCCATGCCACCGCCAGCATGCTACATGTCACACCACCTTCGTCTCCCATTATCCCTCCTGTACATGAGCCATCGTTTGATTGTCGCTCATCGTTCCGAGCCGAGCTCAATTTTTGGAAGGAGAGGTATGTGGCATTTGCCACCCGACTGCACAGCCCACTGTCCTCAGTTTTTAATTTGAAGAGAGAAGAGCAGCCAAAATCTCAACAATATCAAGACGCAAGTTCTTTCTGCGCAGACATGTACCTTCGAAGCGATGCTCAAGGGTCTTTTGATGCGCATGATTCAAGGGGAGCAAGACGGCGATTTTTCAGCCCAGGGATCATCCGCTTTCCGCGAGATGATGTCGATGGCGGTTGAATTTTGCGACGACAAGCAAGAATGCAAGGAGGTGAAGGCTGAGCTCCGAAAATAGTAAACAGCCTTATCTTTGCTCTTTCTGTCAATATTGCTAATAAACCACAGCTGTAACAGAACAACAGAAACTCCGCGTTGCAGGGCACTCACAAATTCACTGAACTCCACTGCACAATACTTTCGGGACAAAAAGATAATCAGTGCACCATCTATCGAGCTACCGAAGAACGAAGATGAAATCTTATTCGCGGTGAATGAGCCTACTATGGTCGAGACAAAGTACGAGTTCCATTCAACGAAACTCAAACCCGGCATCATTGCGCTCTCTATGAAATCCATTTCACAAATCTATGGCAAGGATAATCAGGAGTATGGATTCGATGGTTGGAGGCGAGAGCTTGCGAAAGACAAAAGGTTGGACGTTATGAAAGAGCCCGAGTGGAGTGATGTTCTACAGTCCTGGGAGGTGAAAGCTTCGAAGCGCATTATGACAAAACCTCTCAATGAATTGTATGGTCCGGTATATGGAGAGCGAACATTGGCGATGAGTTCCGATACATCATCTCCCAGTAATGGGAAACGCAAGTTGGCAGATTCGGGTACTGGACATTCGGAGAGGAAAAGGATGCGCGAAATGACTGAGCCGAAAACGACCCTCACTCCTCGTGTGCAAGCTGCATGTTATGCTATTGAGCGTCTTCGATCCTCCTGTAATATCACGCATACCATCGGACTCTTACTTGAAGGTCAGTGTTGGTCGTTCTATGAGACTTGGTGCCAACCACTTTTTATTTGCAGATAGCACATTAAGTCTGTGCTGGTACGATGCCCAGGGATGTATTGAAGCAAACGTGGACATCATTCAAGAGCTTCCACTTTTCATTGTCATGGTCATGATCTTCCAACGATTCGATGCTCGTATGTGGGGTGTACCTTCGCTGGAGATCAAGTGTCAGTATCAAGAGCAGCAAGTCAAAATTCTCGCGGATTCCTCTTTACGGTGTCATAAGAGGCCCTCGTTCACACTCATTGGCCGCAAGACATGGACGTCTACCATTCCCATTCATGCCTCTGAAGTTCCTGCCAGTTCATCCAGCGAGAGGGATGGAACATCCGCCAAACGGGAAGAAGGCTTGCAAGCAGATACAGATGATGCCGAGGTCTCTCATAACGATCAATATTTGTTCCTCAAGTCAGCATGGCCGGACGAAGACCGTCGCAGCGAGTCTTCCATTATCGACGAAGCTCGTCGGCGGGCAGAGCAGTATCTTGGGGAACACAAGCAAAGCGTTCTCGATCATCTACCTGTTGTTGTCGCGTCAGATGAGCTACGGAGCACATCAACATCGATCATTCGGCGCATCCTTGGTCTGTCTACTGATGGGTCTCGGGTTCAGAGGTGGATATTGTCGGAGAAGCTAGAGCCAATCATAAAAATTCCGCCAAATGATTTCTGGAAAGCTTTTTGGGAGATTATTCGCTGTAGGTTGGAATACGATGCCTTGTTTTGCAGGCGCTGATTGCACTCTGTTCTAGGTCATTTCTTACTGTGGCGCATTGGTATTGCTCATGGCGATATCAGTGTGAGTAACTTGATGTTCAAGCCAGGTGCCAACGTGGTGTTGAATGATTTTGACCTGGCCAGCGTCATGGATCCAGGCGCTCAAAGTCCCGATAAAACGGATTACGAACGCATGGGGACGATGCCGTTCATGGCAATGCAGTTACTGTCAGACAAGGGCTTTAACGGTGAGGTCTCCCGACTGTATCGGCACGAGCTGGAGTCTTTTGCCTGGGTACTCTATTGGATCTGCATTTGTGTTCAAGACGGCCAAGAGTCTCTTAGATCTCCGGTTGATGAATGGGTTGGAGTAGACCACAAACAGGTTTTCAGAACAAAAATATCTTTGGGTCATAGGGACCTCGACAAGTTCTCCGCCACTCAGGATTACACCTTTTTGCATGATGTAGCGAATGCATTGGTAGAGATGTGGATCGAGTATGACAGACTTCGCACAAAAGGACGACTTCGCAAAGATGAAGTAGATCAACATTATGTTCAAGATGTTATGGGAAAGGTCAAAGACTGCGGTGTTGATATACTTATTGATACGAGTTGGATATCCTTTACACTATCTGAATCATAGTCTTTCCAGTGTCCCCAACCATTAAATTACATCCGTGAAACGAATTCATACTCGGAACTTCTCCTATAATTTTGTATTAGAATCTGACTAATATCCCTTCTTCCGTATGCACTCATCCCGTGTAAGTAATGTGTACTTGCACCAGTTCTGTTGTTCCAATGACCTTCCATGACAAATTAGTATATTCTGCAGACACAAGATAAAAACGATCCCCAGCGACACAGAAATTGGACATGCTCTACAATGCTATGTAACACCAAAATTACAAAAACCACTCAGTTGTGATATAGAAGAATACTGCCAAAAGAAAACGTTCGCGCGCATTCGATATTTCTTCTTTAATAGGACCATCTCCCCATCGCCCAGTGAACCAGTCAAACCTCTTTCCAAGCTCCAAGAACTCTCTTCTTACAAGCATGCCACGAAGTCGACCCATCTCACTAAACATGCGAACAAAAGAGCTTTCGACGACGGCAGCTCCCCACCAAAGACCAGACAAAGTCGTGTTGAGACCGTGAACGCGGTCCGCATCACGCCAAAGGTGTCTGTAACAGTCATGCACAACATTGGCAACCACAACGACAATGGAAACCCTAAGGACACCGACAAAAACCGACCACTGAGCACAGACCAATGCCAATATAAGGGTAACACCACAAAGAAACAACAATTCGGCACTGTTGGGAATCAAAACACGGTAACAGTGCTCATCATAGAGTTTCACAAGGGCCCCGTCACCAACAGACCACATGTAAAATCTCCAGTAGGAGCGACTACCGCCTCCCCACCATGGATGTGTCACCGCCACAGAAGGGGCAGCCACGAAACCTTGCCCTCCATTTGCTATTGAGTAGGCACGTTTTTTGCGACAGAAATCGATGTCTTCCCCACCGCCAGTCTTAGGAAAGCGCAAGTCATAGATGACCCCATCATTGATATCTCTTCGTGCTATGAGATTTGCAGTAACACCCCATGGAACGTCCGTGTCGATCTTGGACGCAATATCCCAGAAAAAAGTCACTCCCGCCAAGTGAACAGCGGTAGTGAAGATAGTCTCCGCTTGTGGAAAGAAGACATTCCCCACGAAGCCGGCTGCATCCGGATGTTTACGAATGACCTTCTCCGCCTCCTGCAAAAGATCGGGACGGGGTACAATGTCATCATCTAAGAAGTGAACCCACTCAGCAGATGATTCCTGCATGCCTCTATTACGGGACTCGGATGCCCCCATGTTGCGAGGGTTGACACGAATTCGGACATCAGGCCGATGGGAATATCTTGACTGCAATTTGTCGATAGAAGGAGACGCTGGATTATCAATGATGATGATGAACATCACAGTGCAGGACTCCGAGGGTTCAAGTGCCAGGATCCTGTCAAGGATCGAAAGGTTGACGCGATAACAGGGGATAACTATGTCGAGGGTGAGTTTCTTCTCTGTTTTAAAGCCGTGCTCTCGCATCCAAAGGTCGGCACTTGCAACAGCATGGGAAAGAGGTTCGAAGGTCCAGCCAGTGGCATGTTCCTTTGTGTATCGGGCCGCTGTCTCTCCTCCAATACCATTCCTAATTCTGGCTGGAAACATGACCGAACAGCCCCAGCGCCGATAGAGTTGAAAAAGAAAAGGATCACCATCCTGATTTATAAATACAGGCGGCACTACCTCCCCGCGGAAGATGTCAAGGTGAGTGCGATGGATGATAGGAAATGTCGGCATTCCGGGAAAGGAAGTGTCCGTGAACGCAACACATCCGAAACCAGCAGGGACGTTCTGCTCAGACGCCAGTCGCAGAAATTCGGCATGCGAGTTTCGCATCCATCCTTCATCCTCCAAGACAACGTCGTCACCCAGAAGCACCATGTAGTGGCAGCCATCCATCCAAGCTGCCCTTGCGCAGTCTCTCCAAAGCTTACAGACATGCCCACGAGGATGGTCGCAAATAATAGTAGTAACATCCATGATACTTTCGTCGTGCAATACGGCCTCAGGTTTGTTGAAACGCCCTTTAGAGAACAGAAAGTGGTCGTCATGATCGACTGCCAAGTAGACCGCAACCCGATAGTTTGTTCCTCCCAGGGTATGGGTATCTCGCCAAGTCGTCTCGTTCAACGAATGAGCAAACTGTCTCAGATTTCGAAGACATAAATCAGAATCATCGGATCCACGGGAAGTGATGGGTAAGAGTATAGCGAACATAATCGTTTCTGATCCGAGATTAACGGTTTTGCTGTTGAGTAGTCGTCGCAGAACAGTCTGCTCCGCATCATTGTGAGAATTCACAAAGCTACGAAGTTCCTTCTCGATCCAAGCTCCAGTAGAACGCATACCAGTTATCAAGGAGGTGGTGGGGCTCCATCCGAGAACCTCACTGGCAAATTCATTGTTAGAATTGCGTGAGGCAACACCGACAGGCTTTGTCGTATCGAAAGCAAATTGAGTGTGTCCAGAACCTGCCGCTTGCAAGGCTACATCAGCCAGTTGCTTGATGGTAATAGCTTGCTCAGAGCCAATGTTTACCGGGCTTGAGCACGAAGAGTGAAGAAGCGCGAGGATACCCTCTACAGCGTCCTCGATATACAAAAAGCTCCTACGCTGATCACCAGTGCCCCAAATCTCAAATGGCAAAGACGTATCCCCAAGCAGTTTCAGCGCAATTGCCTTCCGAAGCATAGCAGCTGGAGCTTTCTCCCTGCCATCAAGCCAAGAACCCCCTGGTCCATAGACATTATGGAAGCGAGCGATACGAACTTCCATCTTGTGCGTGAACTGCTGGACTAGAAATTCCGAATGGAGCTTCTCGAGACCATATAGACCCTGCGGGCGTGGAGGGAACTGCTGAACATCGTGCTCTTGGAGCGATACATCGGTACTAGAGTCTGTTTGTAGGGACTCGGGATATACACATGCAGACGAGGCGTAGAAAAAGCGTTTCACGCCAGCGGCAACACATGCTTGAAGGAGGTTGGATGTCATAGTGTGATTCTCGTTGTAGATAAAGAAATCATTATCGTCGTGTATAGTCCCCATGCCACCCATATTTGCAGCGAAATGAAGGACGGTGTGAACTCCTCTAGTCACTCGGCGACAATCAGAAGGATCACAGAGGTTCGTTTGAATGAACTCGTGACAAAGATTTCCTTCAATGCAGGCCTGAGCAGATCGGTCGACGACGCGAATGCGTGCAACGCCCTGATCATACAGGCGGCGAGCCACATGGGAACCCTGGCGGAATGAGAGAGCACTTTAGTATCTAGAAGTATATTGTGCGTCTCCAACACTTACAATAAAGCCGTGGCCACCAGTGATAAGAATAAGCTTGTCTTTCTCGATGTTCATAGTCATGCTGACAAGTAGGGTGTAACCTGGTCTAATCGTCTGGAAAGCTTTGACCTGAATATATAAGAGGACGAAGCCGCTCGTGGACCTATTGAGAAACGACTATCGCGGGGTGCAGCGTCTAACTGCACGGCACAAACACACGCCGTTGGGAACAGGTCAGAGAACCTGCCGTCATTATAGCAAGAGGAACACAGCTACATACGCCCAAACACTAAACGGCAAACCTCGAAAATGTATTTCGATTCTCCTCCGCAACATCTTCTTTCGATTTTTTTAGAGTCTTCATTCGCGCGCTATCGGGGAGTAACCAAATCCCTCTTCCAAAAGTAGACTCGGATTGACATCAAGCGAGAACAAATAAGCTTTCATGACGAGCACAGAATCTAGAATCTTCTTTGCGCGCTGTAGTCAGCGCTTGAAGAAGTGATCAAGCGCCGGAGGTGTTTTCCTGCACGACGCTATAGCCACGGACAATCAAGCGCCGAAGAGATGCACCCTTCCTCTTTGTTCAACCCGGGCCACCCTATGAAGAATCATTGGTAGACAACATCTATGCAGTCCGTTCGTCAGAGTGAAGAACTGTAACAAGCAGCATGTTATCAGTCAACGAGCGAGCAGGAGGCTAATCCCAAAAAGATGGAAATCTTGGGCACCACATCTTTGGAAGACTGTCTAGAGGGTATGGAGCGGGTTTTGACATTTTGGTTCCATTTACACCTTCGGAAACCAAGGCTATTGAGAAGAAACAAAATATGTATGTAAAGGGTCTCACCAGCAAAATAGAAGAGATCCTAACAGATCTAGGGCCAGGTCCACTGCTGAGATTACCCTCATCCGCCTCTGGCACAGTTTGGGATCATCCTCATCCTCATCTGGCGCAGTTTGAGATCATCCTCATTCTCATCTGGCACAGTATGAGATCACTCTCATCCGCATCTGGCACAAAATTCCTGAATTCCTTCGAATCCTCCATCGGATGCCCGGAGCGTAAGGCATACTATTGCTTATTGCAAGTGACTGAATTGAAGCTTCCAGAACGACATCGAGCTAATTGAGCAACTGGCTGTCTAGAATTTTGCTGCAGTTGCGTAAGGTGTTCTATACAGAGGACGCGGTTAAAGCGAAGCGACAGCGCTTGGTTTTTTTAAGGTTTCCAGACGCTGATGATATCTTGTCTAATAGCATATGCTACGATAAAATTGAGCACAATGTCTGAAATAGAATATGAGTCAGAAAAAATCCAGCGCCCACAGTGAAAAAGACACCACCTTTATCTTTTCTTCCAAAGGCGTATCCCCAACCAACCCATCTCTCCAGTTCTACAATGTCCTTGCCAGCACAAAGCAGTCCTCCCACTTCCACGCTCGCTCTTGAGCACTCCGAGCAACCCCAGTATCAGTTCACGCAAACTCAAGACTGGTTCTCCCACAACATCCCACACTGGACTTTGCTCTTCCCCATCGTGCTCTCAAACGCTTCCAACCCGCGCATCTTAGAAATTGGCTCTTGGGAAGGTCGTTCAGCCGTGTTCCTCCTCACTAGCCTCTGCTCCTCCTCCTCTGCAAGCTCTATCACTTGCATTGATCACTTCGACCTTTTCCGCACGGAAGCTGGTCGGAGCCGGTTTGAAAAAATCAACCATAACCTTCGCTTGACAGGTAAGCCTTCCGAATCCATTAGATTCAGAATCCGCTGACAACCTTCCTCTTGTCAGGCAAACCTTTCCGCGTCCTTGCACAGTTCAGCGTGCCAGCGCTCATGAGTCTGCTCGAGGAAGAGATGACCTCCTCTGAGCCCGGTTTCGATTGGGTGTACATCGACGGATCACATGAAGCAGATGATACTTTTCTAGACGGAGAGCTTGCCTGGCGACTCGCGCGGAAGGGTGCGGTGGTCATCTTCGACGACTATCATTGGGATAAAGAGCCTGAGGATAGTATGCACCATCCTAAGCGTGGTATCGATGCTTTCCTTGCGCTGCACCAGGGTGAATACGAACGATTGAGCGTTCCGGTGAACTATCAAGTGGTTCTGAAGAAAACTACCGAGATGCGTATCGGGTTTCTAGTCCCAGACAAGGTGGAATCCTCGGGGGAGCTAAATGAGGCACTTGGGTATGGTATCCACATTGCGCTTACTGTTGACGCTGCCTATGCTATAGGCGCAGCTGTTACTATGCGCAGTGTAGTAGAATGTACACCTGGTCGATTGACATTCTACGTCATCGACTGTGGTCTGACAGAGGGCGACCGAGATAGATTACGCAGTTCCTTGCCCGAGAGCAAAAGCATCACCATAGTTTTCCTTTCTTTGCCCCAGGACAGCCTAGCGAAAGAGTTGGGCCCGCCATGGGCTAAACTGGACTTGTACAAGATCCTCCCTGTTGAGCGGGTACTCTACCTCGACGCCGACACTCTCGTCCGATCCAGCCTGAAAGAACTTTGGGACACCGATCTCGAAGGGATGCCACTCGCTGCTTGCTCTGATGTCGGTCATCCTATGGGCCATGAGCAAGTTCCAAGGAGGGCATACTTCAACGCAGGAGTCATGCTCATGGACCTTGCAAACGTTCGTCTAGGAGGTAGTGAGCTAGAAAGACTAGCACGAGAGATGAAAGAGTCGAAATTCCGCGATCAGGATGCGTTAAATTCTCATTTCGTAACCTGGAAATCTCTTAATCTCAAATGGAATGCACAAGGGCTGGGAACGTACGCAAGGTACCCTTCTCAAGATAGAGATATGCTTGAGTTGGCGAATATGAACGACCCTGCTATTGTTCATTTCACTGGCCCCGTGCATCCATCTCTTGTTGAAGTTCTCAACCCATATGTACAACCACCGACTGCGAAGCCTTGGGGATATTTGGGAGCACCTGAGCACCCATTTCAGCATGAGTGGTGGGTATGTCTTGAGAAAACATGTTGGCAGGATGTTCGAGACTCGGTGGCTTGGAATTCACAGAAGACCATTGAGATCACAAAAGTCATTGATAGTGCAGCCAGAAGATTTAGAGAAGTAGTAGAAGATAGTATGGTATAGGTAGCAGTTGAATTGTCGCGCAAGTGTGCCAAATCTTCGCTCGCATCTGCTTATGTAAACCTCAGCCAGCTTGAACTGACGCCCACAAGACGCCCATGCTTAGTAGCTACTGTGCTTGCGTCGTTACCCAAAATTAAAATTACTTAGTCGTTATACATCCTCAAGTATCTACAGATGAAAGGATGAATCCCTCGTATCCCTTCTTCGCATTCTCCGTACATAAGTAGTCATAAGTGTTGACTCCAAGGAAGTTTAGAGGTTCCATCACTTTGCCAGGTATATTACCTCCATTATACCAGGATCTCGTCTTGTTCAACAAGGTAACAGATTCTATGTCTAGTACCCTTTTCCTCCACTCCTCTTCAGCTTCGTGTGTGGCTTCAATACGGGTAATATTGTTGCACATCATATGTTGCACGCAATTACTGATCCAGCCGCTCTGAATCTCCTACAAGGGTCAAGAGCGGAGCATAAGTGAGGAGTAAACAAGTACCAAAAGTCATAGACCACATACAGTACAGGTTGGACCGTTCCCGAAACCTGTAGGCGCCTGGGGTCCATACATGATAAACAGGTTTGGGAAGTTTGCGGTCATCATACCCAGGTGGGTATAGACACCCTGCGCCCACTTTTCAGCAATGCTGACACCATCTATTCCCCGAATATCGATCTGAGTTATACCACCCGTCACAGCATCAAAACCCGTCGCTAGCACAATCACGTCGAGTTCACGTTCAATCCCATCTCCCGTGACAATACCCTTCGGAGTGATTCTCGTAATAGGGGATTGCTTGAGATCGACCAAGTCAACGTTAGGCTGATTGAATACTTCGTAGTATCGTTGCTCTAAGGCAGGACGTTTGGCGCCGAATGGGTGAGGTGCAATGACAGGAGCAAGCTTCTCTAGCATCCCCGTGTCATTCACCCTCTCTTTCACCTTCTCTCTCCAAAACGCATAGATCTCGTCGTTGGCATCCTGATTGACAAGAATATCTTGATAGTTCGAAAGGAGATAGTGGAAACCACCCAGAGCCCACTGGTCCTCCCAGTAGAGAAAGCGCTCTTCCGGTGTAGCAGAAAAGACACCTTTGGGATAAGCATCATATGGGACACCAACTTCATAATGAGATCAGAAGTTATGCAGAAATCTGAAAATGAGGTGAAAAAAACCCACGTACAAGCAGTCTGCCTTCTCCTGCGAAAAATCACAGGATATAGCCTCTTCATTTTTGTCTCTGAAGCTTCGTCTAGCGTTTCCTGCTGCATAGCAACAGCGAAATTCGGCGTGCGTTGAAACACCGTTAGGTGTTCCACTATTGGCCCAACCTCTTGAATCACTTGAACCCCGCTGGCCCCAGTACCAATCACACCCACACGCTTCCCCTTCAAATCGACACCCTCCTGAGGCCACAATGCAGTATGATGACAGATACCGTCGAAACTGTCAAGTCCTTCAAATTTTGGGATGTACGGCTTGGAAGCAAACCCGACGGCGAGTACGAGGAAGCGTGGATTCGCGACCGTTCCGTCCTGCGTAGTAACAGACCAACGATCTACGCTGGTATCAAACCTCGCAGAGACAACACGTTTGTTAAAGTAAACATCTTTCTTTATGTCAATTTTCTTGTCGACAAAAGCAAAGTACCTCCTCAACTCCTCCCATCCGGGGTATCGTTCTGACCAATTCCACTCCTTCCACAGTTCCTCGCTAGAGAACCCGTATTCAGGAACACGAGTGTCGACACGAGCGCCAGGGTAACAGTTCCAATACCAGATACCCCCCAAGTCGCTGCCGGCCTCGAATATCTTCACGGAATATCCTAGCTTTCGAATGCTTCGTAGCTGGTCAATACCGCCAAAACCAGCACCGACTATGAGCACATCGAGTTCAGTCTGCGGATCTGATCCTACATCCTGATTGTGGTGCATAGCTGGCTGTATAAGAGTGCGTAGTAGAAATTTAAATAGCAGAAAGTCTTGGGACACCGCGCTCTCGTAGAACATTAGTTTCTGGGCGGAATACCACAGAACACCAATACTATGCTGCTCGAAAGATACCGCGAGCCTCCCCCCTCTTATAGTGGCACATATAGCCTGCGAAAACTGTCGTTTAAGTTCATAAGGCAACCCACAATTCATTGTCTGTCCTTCCTAAAACTTCATAGTTCATGGTCTCCATTTTCCAATTGTCGGTTAAAGCGCCACAGAAGCTCAAGACGACTCGTGCAACTCCGGGTTGAGCTTGGGCACTAGCCCAGACGAGATCAAGCTGACAGGGCTAGAAATACCTGGGTCATGAACCCTCCCACGCTACACTGGAAATGCTTTAGACACTCGCCTGGATTCAAATGAACCGCGATGGGCAGTTGGCCTTCAAGTACCACCCCATTCGTGGAATATGCCGTGCAAGTACGAGCCAACATTTGATTGTTCGTTCTACTGAGGGTCAGTCATACAGAATTGAATAGTTTGAAGGGTTCGTTGCCTCCACGACCCAACCGATAAGAGGCGGCACTTACATAAAAGTTACAAAGTTGCTCCTTTCTGGGTTATATGTTCATTGAGATTTATTTCAACTATCAAAACGTTTCAAAAGAAAAAAACCTGAGACGGAGACGACATACCGAACATGTACTAATAGTTTCTCGGTACCTGCTGGGCCGGTATCAACAATACTCGCGTACCCTGTCAGGGTAAAAAAAGGAACACCGATCCTCGGAGAGGCTTGTGGGGCAAATGGTCACGACAGAAGGAATGAGGCTTCATAAACTGAGATGTTCGTGAATTGTAACAGGTAAGGGCCCGCGAGCTATCCTTCAAATGGCTATATGTATGCCATACAGCTTTCACGCGACGGGTGAAGCGAATATACGTGAATTACCGTTTTTATTCACTAGATAATACAGGCTTATACTTGAGAATAATCAGTGAACAATTCGTTATTCATTTATGTAAAATACTGCTCACCTAGATATCCTTTCGAAAGTACGCTCAAGGACAAGCTCGTTCAACTCGCGCCAATTCGACCCTGGCTTGACAACATGTAGCTCAACTCTAGGTTCTTCTATGAAGAGGGCTGCTGTGGGATGGCAGCTTCAGCCGCAGCAACGTTCCTACACGCATACTTGAGGAAATTGAAAAACATGATGACGAGGGAGGAAAGAAGAGAACGGAAAAACAGAGCTTACGTAAGTCACGCGAAATCTGTCCCCAAGCCCAGCGTACACGAAAGGCCTTGAGCTCGAGTTTGGCTGTCAAGAGCCGCTGTTACAGCTTGTACCTAAAGAAACAGCTTATATAGAAGTAGTAAACCTAAATGTTAAACCCCCGCACCGAGTCCCTCCCTCTCCACACTCGAAAACACAAACCCCTCATATCCCTTCTTCGCATTCTCCCCACACAACAAATCATACGTATTCACCCCTCCCAAAAAGTTCAGTGGCTCAATCACTTTACCAGGAATATTGGCCCCATTATACCACGACTTTGCTTTCCTCATCAACGTCTTCGATTCTGCGTCAAGCACCATATTCCTCCACTTCTCCTCTGCCTCGCGTGTAGCGTCGATACGAGTGAGATTATTGCGCATCATTTGTGAGATGCAGGTGGTTATCCAATCACTTTGTATTTCCTAACAGAGTCAAGTAAAATATATGAGCATGAGTTTCGAGTTAAAAGTGGTGAAACTTACAGTACAAGTTGGGCCATTACTAAACGCCGTAGGCGCCTGAGGTCCATACAAAAAGAACATATTCGGAAAACCTGAAGTCGTCATCCCCAAATGCGTATAAACCCCTTGCCTCCACCTCTCCTCAATACTCCTTCCATCCAAACCTCTAATATCAATCTGTGTCAAGCCCCCCGTAACAGAATCAAACCCCGTAGCCAACACGATCACATCCAGTTCATATTCGACTCCATCACCCGTAACGATACCCTTCTTCGTAATCTTCGCTATAGGATTCCGGTTGACATCGATCAAATCGACGTTAGGCTGGTTGTATACCTCATAGTACGTCTGCTCCAAGCAAGGTCGTTTCGCCCCAAACGGGTGAGGCGCAACAGTAGGCGCCAACATCTCTTGCATCTCGGGATTGTGCACCCTTTCCCTCACTTTATCTCTCCAAAACGCATAAACTTCGTCATTGGCTTCCTGATTGACGACAACATCGCTGTAGTTCGAGACGATGAAACTGAAACCTCCCTTAGCCCATTGTTCCTCCCAGTACATGTATCGCTCCTCTGGGCTAACAGAGAACAGGGTTTTGGGGTAGAGCTCGTAAGGGTGACCAACTTGGAAAAACAGGATCAAAATTTTGAAAACGATCAAAAAGGGGAAGAATTTTACGCACAAGCAGTTTGTCTCCGCCTTTTGAATATCGTAGCCGCCAGTTTCTTCATCTTAGCGTTCGAAGTTACATCCAGCTTTGCCTGCTGCATAGCAATAGCAAAATTCGGCGTGCGTTGAAACACCGTTAGGTGTTCAACTATCGGCCCAACCTCTTGAATCACTTGAACCCCACTGGCGCCGGTACCAATCACACCCACACGCTTTCCCTTCAGATCGAGATCCTCCTGAGGCCACAACGCAGTATGATGACAGATTCCCTCGAAACTATCGAGTCCTTCAAATTTGGGGATGTACGGCTTGGAAGCAAACCCGATGGCGAACACGAGGAAGCGTGGATTCACAACCGTCCCGTCCTGCGTAGTAACGGACCAACGATCTACGTTGGTATCAAACCTCGCAGTGACGACACGTTTGTTAAAGTAAACATCCTTCTTGACATCAAACTTTTTATCGACAAACTCAAAATACCTCCTCATTTCTTCCCATCCTGGAAAGAACTCTGTCCAGCTCCAATCCTTCCAGAGCTCCTCGTTGGAAAAGCTGTACTCTGGCACACGAGAATCGACGCGAGCACCGGGGTAACAGTTCCAGTACCAGATACCCCCCAAACCGCCGCCTGCCTCGAATATCTTCACAGAATATCCAAGCTTGCGGTAGTTGTATAGTTGTTCGATCCCGGCGAAGCCAGCACCTACTATGAGCACGTCGAGTTCGCCTTCTTGTTTTGATTCTAAAGCCAGATCGTTGGACATTTGAGTATGAGGTATGAGACTAGTCAGGTAACAGTGACAGAGGTATCCTGAGATCGCCAGCAGGCCTGAAGCAGAATAAGGTTCAAGAGGCTTATCCGCACCTCTTATATAGTCTGTGAGAGTGTTCATTTTTGCTGAGTGATATATTTCAAGTATGGGAGCTCCCCGGGTCAAAAGAGGAATGCGGAGCGGCTTGAATGGTCACATTGACAGGCGTTCATGATCATCAGCCGTGGAGCCCAAAGAGCTGTATAGATGGCTGTCTGCATTGGAGTATCCTGTATTCTTTCACGGCGACGGATTAGTGAGAGACCAAAGATGCTAAGCGCTCAGGCCTGCAGGCATCGCTTGAGCGCCTAATTTCGCAGTAACGCGCTATTTGTCAAATGCTTCCAACCCAAACAACCACTCACTTTCTTCCAGCACGGTCAAAGGCAAGGGCGAGGCAAGGTAAGAGCGTCAGTTTGCTGAATTTTCTCGTAAATTCAAAAAATACTCTCTTTAGATGCCAGTAGGCCGTGCAAGATCACTAGTCCGCTTCGGACGACCACCACCAATCACCAAACCTCTCCCTATAAACCCCCGCTTGAAACTTCCCCAACCACCTGTCAAAATAACTACACGCGACTTTGCACCATGTCGTCTCTCAGATCACTACCATTCAACATTAAAAGACGATCTAATGTACATGACATACACTCATGAGCTCGGTCCTCGTCCCCCACCACGCCAAATCCGTCTCACATACGATCCAACGAACCCCTACTCCAAATACCGACACAATCCTCCGGTCGGAGGCTCCCAATTGGGAAGAAAACTTCCTCCACCGTGTACACCAGAGAATGTGATTAGGCTGGAGGCAGTACAAATCCATACCATGTCCAAAGACGCTATAACCAACCGTTCAAACCTCCTCGGTGCGATCATGGCTTTGCGCGCACTGACGGGCGAGACAGAGCGTGGTGGAGGCCAGCATGCCGTCTCTGGTGTTGAAGTTGTCAGAGGGAAAAAACAAGTTGGTGGTTGGATACGAAAGGGTATTCCTGTCGGTGCAAAAGTCACACTTAAAGGACCGAGCATGTACGAGTTCATCAGCTCCCTCGTGGAATTCGTTCTCCCGCGTATGCGTGAATTCTCTGGTATCGAGCTTCCCTCTGTGTCTGCTAACACGGAGACGCCGAGCGCTGTGTCTGGTGTCGTGTCATTTGGGTTACCACCTTCTGCCATGGGTTTCTTCCCTCAGATTGAGGTGAATCAGGATTCGTATCCGAAGATGTATGGGATGCACATACATTTCATTACCAATGCTACCGGCGTAGGCGCTCAGGATCGTGCTAGGGCTTTGGTGTCGGGCTTCCAAATTCCTTTCCTGCGGAGGTCGTAGAATCTTGTTGGAGTTTAGTAACCCTGGTCATTTAGCTACACACTGCGTACATTCTATTCAATTTTATGCCATTAGATATACATATCTTTAAATATAATCCCGCGCATTGCACGAGTTAACGCGAGGAATTCCTGATTGACAAGGGGTAGTTCTGTCGACACAAGAGGCTGCGTGAAGCTCCTTTGCCTAAACCTCACTATATCAATATTCATGCAGCCATTTGTTGGAATCCTGCACACGAGTGGTGCGGGCAAGTTTTTAGGCGAGCTTCTAAAGATATTTGGTGAAGGAGATGAGTCTTCAGTTGTCCGATCCTGAGAGGCCTTTGAGAGTGTGGTTCATTTAGCTGGCAGTAAATATTAAGCACGCATTGTCTGAGCTGGCTGTCCATCGATATACCGAAGCCTGATACCTAGGTCATTTCTTGTTTTGTGTCCACTAAATCTGTTTACTGTATGCTTGTATCTTATGTGCGCTACCTCCTTGCTAGTCCCTAATAACTACTATGCGACAATGCAAAGAAAAACGAGAAAAATAACACCGGAAAAGATAAACCGAGAGTTGAAAGGACCGACCAGAAGCGCAAGTGACACCTGTCCCGGAGCCACTCACAAAACCAAAGCGAGCGAGCGAGTAAATGAAATAACAATAAGCAGTGTATGTATTCTACGGGAGAGCAGAACAATATAAACGAAGGGTTGGGTTGGGTTTGGAAGGAGGGACGGGGGAACAGGTAACAGAAGAAATAAAAAGAAGGAAGGGAAGGGGAAACTATCTAGGAGGCGAGCGCCAACGCAAATACTACTAATACTTACACATTAGTTACAATCCCAGAATATATTCAAAGAGGGGAAAAAAGCGACAACCACCGTCACTGCTTCCAGACCCGCTGTTCAGCCCTTGCCTTCCAACATCTCATTCCCATTTTTTCAAGTCCTGGCATCTACTTCCCCTGCCCCTGCCACGGAATATCTCCCAACCTCTGCCTAACCCTCACTTTACT
>RCHF01010396.1:0-13288 GCA_003987895.1 Neonothopanus nambi | reverse complement strand
CTACTATGCTCCCCTGCTCTGTGATCCAACCTCTCTTGTCCGAACCAGAGTTGGACGATCTCCTTGAGTTATCCTTCCTCTCTTATGTGCAATCACGCCCACTAGAGTTGAGGTTATGCCCTACCTCGAACTGCCAAATGGTGTTCCGACTGGGAACATCCGGTACTGTGCTACGCTGTCCTTCTTGTTCAGTGTGGATCTGTAGTTCCTGCTGTACCGAGTTGCATGAAGGTCTGAGCTGCACTCAATACCAGTCTTTATAGGACACAATCAACATTGTCTCTTAGTTATGACCTCTTGTGTACTCTGACGCAACCTGAGGCGCTAATCAACTGTCTGTTTCTTTTTCAGTGCTTACAAGCATACCACTTATATACCAGTTCGTGAAGTTCCATGCACATATTTCATAGAACATCGCCCCAGGTACAATGACTTTCAGAATTTGGCAGGAGGCTCAGGAGTCGACAGTGCTAGTGACCGGTGACCTTGGGCTGGATGATAAGTTGTTTACATATGTATGGTTGGACTGTACAACAGCTAGTCTCAGGCTACCCGACTTTGTCACTGCTAACTTCCAAGTATGCATGCCACTGCTGTTGCAGACCTTGTACCGGCTTGTGTGCATGAGTGAATGCCATGGGCGCTCATGCATTATAATGATACTCTAATTTGGCAGTCTGATACACATCTCAACTCTCCCGGAACGAGCCCTTCAGTCCATTGAACGCCATCTTTCTCTCTCACACACAGTCGCTCTATCTCATCATACGGTGTGTCAACTAACCATAGTGTGCGCAGGCCAATCAACTGATATAATGCATGCAGGAATGTCAGACATTTCGGTATCAACGTTTAACATGGTTGCTGATGCTGCTGCTTCTTTCAACTCCGAGTCATTTTATTCTCCTTCACTAGACATTTCTCAACACTGTGACGAGTTTCATGCAGAAGCTCTTAAATGGGCTGATGGACTCAAACGAGGTTATGCTCTCATGAGAGATGAGAAACGAGTCGAGGAACATTTCATCGATGCCCCTCGTCGCAAGGCAGCTGATCCCACTCGTGCCGCCATGGCTCAATCTATTGCGAACTTACTCTATCCAGATACAGGCAGTCCTTTGGGTGCTATCATACGGTACGAGAAAGATCTCGTGAAATTTCGCGCTTATGTGCTTGAGCAGCGAAAGTCGGATAAAGATGAAGCTCATGCTCAAAACATGCTGAAGGCTTGGCCACAACGGATCCTTGCACAGGGTCCTTGGAATGAAGAAACCGATGCTGTCTCCTTGGACGGTGCCCCGAGCTTGCTCATGCCGGTTCAGATCACTCAGAAGGAGGAGCTGACGCCGTTTCTTGAGCATTTGAAGATGGGTGGGGATGATCATCTACTGCCTGATGAACTTGGTGGTAAGGAGACGGAGGAGCCATACTATAACACTCATATGATTGAGTTCAATAAAGGGGTCCTGTATGCTGACCACCGCATGGATTTGTGCAAGATGGTCGTTGGGCCCACTAACATTGAGGATCTCATGGGCAGCTTGGTGACAAACCCTTTCACAGAGCACTTCCTTCTCGGCAATGACATCATTGGTCCTTTCGGGGCCAGATGTATAGCACGCTTCATTGAGGAATACCCTAATCGTATGATTACGTGGTATCTGGCTGGAAACTGCATCGACGGGCCTAGCTTCAAGATACTTGTCGATAGCCTCGTTGGGTCTTCCTCCGTGACCAATATATGGCTCAAACGGAATCCCCTTGGGCCGCTAGCAGCCCACGATGTCTTCCGCCTCATAACACAGACACCAAATTTGCACACCCTTGACCTGGATCAAACCAATTTGGGTGACATTGGCGTTGCTCAGCTGTTCTCACTCCTCGCAGACCATGACCACAATATACCTCTGCGTCATATATACCTGAACGCCACGGGCATCGGTCTCTCTGCTGCAGAGCAAATCGGGAGATATCTATCTTCTGATTTATGTACACTAGTTTCTTTGTTCATGTCGAACAACCCGGTTGGGTCAAGAGGCGCCACCGCATTAGCTGCGGGTTTGAAGTCCAACAGATCGCTCGAACGCCTTATTCTTTCCTCCACTGGGCTGAAAGATGATGGCGCTCGACAAATTCTTGTCTCGCTGCACGAGCATCCCACATTGCGCTCTCTGGACCTTGGGCAGAGCTATGCAACTGAAGATCTCGGTATGAGATACAGCTGGCTCACAGACGCCGTCGTTGATGAGATACTATCGTTTATTAACGCTGTACCAACCCTGCGATACTTCTCCTTGAGCTATACAGCAATATCTCGTGGTGGTCTTAACTAGATTCTCGAGGCCGTGTCGAAATCCAACCTTCTAGTATACCTCGCGAAACCTATCGATCCCGCGTCGGGCGACCTTGCCTCGGTGAAGATTGGCCAGTCCGCTGTAAAACTGAAGGAGAGAGTGAGAACGCGTCTTGCCGAGAACGTAGCGAAGGAATATGACGGGATGTCGTATGAGTCGTTCCTCGCTGATGAAAAGAGGTTCTTGATAAGCCCGGAAGAGGTCAGGTATATCGATTCGGTTTATCGGAATCGTGATGCTGGTATGGCACGTCGTGGCTTGAAGAAGCTAGACAAGTGGTGGAAAGAAGATGACCACACTTTGGAGTTGGTTTTCAATGCATGAAGACGGACGATGGTACCATTCGGAGAAGATATGCTCAAGCTCTTGTACTTGGTTATGTGTCTTTAGCACGCTTTACTTTGTATGTAGGTTCGATGCTTGTAGGTTGTATGTATGTACTTACTAGGTTAAGTAATCGCAAGATGTTTCCCAAGTAATCGTGGGAAAATTTTAAAGTCTAAGCTTTGCCGTAGCCGACCTGCCTCTTCCGAAAAAAAGGTCGAGCTCGACGGTAACGACGACGAGCAAATGGGATATGCGCAGAGACGGCTCGTAACAACGGTGGCTAAGCTAGCCTCAGTCTCCACCGCGCATCTCCCTAAATTTCCTCCAAAAGAAGCTCTCTTCGTAAAAGGCAGAGAGGTGCCAACTTCGCCATTTGACCCCGATACATGGGCTTCTCTACAGCCTCCCCCTCCAACTGCTCTATCTGCTTTTGCTCATAGAATAGGACTCTCCTCAGTTCTCCCTTCGACGGAAGTGATACAGCAAGCATGTACACATCCAAGTTTCTCGCAACTTCACAAACAGCACAAACCACACGAGCCGTCTCCAGCTACGAATGCCCAGCTTGCTGCTATTGGTAACTCTTTAATGGGCTTGTTCGCTACAGAATACGTCCGTGCTGCCTACCCATATCTCCCAACACGAGTCATGAAGGCTGCTGTCACTGCCCATGTCGGTCCTTTAACTTGTGCTAGTGTAGCTCAAGAAATGGGTACAACTCCTTTATTACGATGGCATAGAACAGTGCGTAAATCTGTACTTGTGTTTAACTTCTGTCTCATATTGGCTTACAGCGCGGCACACTTACAAAACCAGGCGTCATGCATTCTGACGCGTTAGCATCCATACCTAGAGCATTAACAGCCTTGGTGTATCAGAAACGCTCCCTCCCTTCCGCACGACAATTCGTACATTCATACTTCCTCACTCGGGAGATTGACCTCCGTGGCATGATCAAGTTTTTAGACCCCAAAAAGGCACTGTTGGAGATGGTGAATAAGTTTCAGCGAGAGCGGCCAAAATCGAGGTATGTCAAAAATAATTTAGCCTCATTCTCGTCATTCTCATCTGCATTTTTTTGGCGGATAGGTTACTAAAAGAAACGGGTCGATATTCGAACTCGCCGGTGTTTGTTGTTGGTATTTTCTCGGGTGAGGACCAGCTAGGAGAAGGATTTGGTACTTCGTTGAAGATGGCAGAATACCGGGTGCGTTGATTCAACCTCAGTCGTTACATCGTCTGACAGAAAGCGTTTTCAGGCGGCAGAAGATGCACTTCTCCGAATCTACCTCACACGAACACCACCTCATCTCATTCAGTTACCATCACAGACCTTCCCAGTTGACTCGGGCGATGTATTCCGGAAAGCACCAGAAGGAGCGTACGAGGCCCCAGAATTAGTTGAATCGGAGATCATGTATGCCAGTTCAGGGAAGAGTTTCACGTCGCGCAGCACACAAGATGTAAAGTAGAGCTCTATATAATTGGCATGGATAGCACACTAGTTTTTTCTACAGTCTGCAGCAGTCTGCAGTAAGGACACAGGCGAAGGCAGCTCGGCATTTGCGATCGGCGCTTCAATTATCTGGCCGGCAACATGACGTCGATATCAGAGCGCTGAGCAGTCACAGTAACTGCTGCTGTCCATACGACATAGCACTAACGACCTGGATTTATAGGGCAAACGGCGACGGATGATTTGATGATACCCTGCCATTTCTCTGAGGAAGGATGGCGCTCAGACTCACGGACCTTTCAGATGATGTTCTGATTCACCTATGCACATTTCTCGATATACCGGACATTCTGAAAGCTAGACAGGTAAGCATTGGGGCACTGTCTTTTGCTGAACTTAATTGATGTTTCATTAGACCTGCAAACGGCTCAATTCGCTCCTTCACCTAGCCATTATATGGATCAACGCATGCGAAGAGCATATTCTACGAAACGGGTATCCATTTCCTCATCCAGTGCCTTTGAGTTCCCCGGACAAGATCGATGGTGCACAACTTGAAAGATTCACCAAACGGGCGTGGAGACTGGCCGCAAGATGGAGAAGCTTAACCCCCCTTCTTCCTCCGCGTACTCAAAAGTATTTCACAGTCTCGCCTAGCACTCCTATTTCGGACGTGCGTTTCATACCTGGAGATGAAAGATTTATCTTGACGGTGTCGAAGGGTATCTGGTCGGTGCTGACTGTGTGGGATATATCCAACCCTCAGGAAGCAAATGGAGAATTAGATGAAGGTCCGAGGAGATGTGGCTCTTGGTCCCCTAAGGGCGGGATCTTCACTGGCCTGGCAGTTGATGCGTCTTGCGCAGCGTTGTCAGTCGCATATGATAGGTGGGAGCCACCTCTAGTCTCACCGGTACATGTCCTAACGCCTATTTTCAGTGTCCATCAGGTTCACCTCTTCCGTATCTCCGATCAGGGTGAATTGCTCTTGCTTCGAACTAGTACCCTTGCTCGGCCCATGAAACCTCTTACTCTTGCTGGATCTCTCCTTGCGCTCTGCGACGATATAGCTACTACTGTTATATGGAACTGGAGTACGGATTCTTACGCCATGTTGGAACATGAGCAGGACGAGGAAGGAGTTTGGAAGGTGGGTCCAGGCTTCCTCATCTGTAAATGAAGTTCTAATCAGTACCTCTCCTCCTTTTCTTGCTTTCTACCTTTCCTTAGCAAGATCACCCCATTCAAGTTGTCTTTGCTTACGAGAGCATTCTTGTCGTGCGCGCTAGATCCATGCATCTCTTTCCAAGCCCCGATTCAATAAAACTAGATACGAGTGTTCACAGTTCGAACAACTCTCTGGACGAAGAAAGTAAGATTGGGGTTCCAGAAGATACAGGTAGTGCTACTACTACTACATCCTCGGGGACTAAGAACAGGCAGGAGTCACCTCCAGCACCTGTGGCTGAAGCATTCGATCTGGCCTCATCACCACGCATATATTCACCTCTTGAGAAACACACCTTTGGGTGGGTGGATGGCGTTTCTGTGTCAGTATCTGACAGTGCTCATAGCCCACTTCGCATCCTGGTACGCGCTGAGAGTGACAATCCTTGGGTTGATGTAAACGAGCATAAACTCGATCTATACGTGCTCGAGCCAAATCCTTCCTACTGCTTCAGCTCCTCCTCTTCATCTACTAGTTCATTGTCTGGACCTGGACCTGGTGCTGAATCTTGCACTTCAAAGATCCCGTACCTTTTCCCACCAAAACCTCACCCTTACCTCTCAGTCCCTTCTGCACACGGCTCCCTTCGGTGCCCCTCTGTGTTCCTTGGCTCATGCGGCACGGGGGTGTGGGTATGCCCTGGATCCGGATCTGCCAGCGGAGCCTTAGGAATGAGTTCTGGAAGGTATGAAGTGAACAATGGAATGGGCCTTGTCGATCCCAGATTATGGGCAGAGCTGTCCAGCTTTTCAGAGGCAGATTCACAGCTTGCCCTTGCGGCTGGCTTGGGAAGTGAGGGTGTACTAGGTCATTGGCCTGTGTCGCCGACCCTGGATCTGAGTGGGGAAGGAGAGGGAAAGGTGTATGAAACGCTTGTAGCAGCTGTCTTTCCTGGGCCTCTCAATCCTTCAAATCCTTTCCAGGGATCTCAAGAGTCCAGCCAGGGAGGTGGTGTCCATTCTCAGCCTGGTCTCAATCCGAGCGGTACACACGTGCGCGTTGTGACACTAGCTACTAATTCTTCGTCGACCAACTCGTGGACTGCGCTTGACTACGATGAGGCCAGGGGACGGGTTGGTGTTGGGTGTGCGAATGGGGGCGTATGGGTTTTCGAGCTTTGAGCTTAAGGCTGGGGGTGATTCGATATCACGCATTTAGAAACAGACTCGGAATATAATAATATTGATTTCGCAGGCCGGTGTGTGCGAAATCCTAAGGAGGTGAAGATTTTGGGGCGGTTCATTCAAATTGAGGGGGCCTCGCTGATTATTACTTGAAACACTCAAGTTACAAATTTAGTCCTGAAACGGGGTAGCATTTCAATACTCTTCTGATGATCGTCAATGAAAGAGGAGGCCTGGGTATGCTCAATACGAAGCAGAGATCAGACTTGACCAAACTGAATTTGAAGGAATCTCTTCGGTCGACGATTGTGTTCTCCATGGTCGTGACTCGTGAATTGAAAGCGAGGACAGTTGGCTCAGGAGTGATCTATGTAGCCTACGTGCCTCGACGGCTATACGGAAGAGTCCGAAGATGTTATATGGTGTACTGACCGCTCGCAGTCTGTGGACTCTCTTCTGGTAACGTATTCTCTCGAATGTATGGCTACTGGTCAAATAGATTCATAGTATACGTTGAACAAGTCAAAAAGGCGCGCTAGACGACTGTTTGAAGTAAAGCCGGGTCTGAGAGTCTGGAGACGCGCCCGTATTTTCGCTAAACTACCACGTGGCGCGCGGCTGTACCCATACAGGCCGCTCACAACCTGTGTTGGAGTCCGTGAGGCCCCCGAGCCATCCGTGTATTTCATCCACTCCTTGCTTCTATACCACCATCATCTTCACACATTCCAGCGGCCTTAACGTTCAAAATGGCAGTCTTGTCATTGCCATTGAGCTTTAACAACTCATTCTGGTCGCAAGACTACCGCAAAGGAGTAGAGGTCCTATTTCAAAAGCTTGAGCAGGTGAAATATGAGCTTCGCGTGTTTTGTGCTGGCAGAGATTGACTCTATTAAACTAGGGTGTCGCAGAGAATGACGAGATTATCGCGTTTGTGAGGGTATGCTTTTCATTTCCTCGACAGCTCTTGCACCAAGGCATCTAATGGCCGCTGGACACGTTTAGGCTCGGGCAGTCGCAGAAAGCCAACTGGCCATTTCACTCATGAATCCTGCGGTAACTGGGCCTAAAGGTAGCGCTTTCGGTCATTCACATTTAATACGGCAGCTCACAAAAGATAGATTCTGGCTTCGGCGCGGATGACGGAGCTACGCTCCTTATGGCGTTCCGGGGTCTTCAAGCTGAATCTGCCGCTCAAGGTCAATTGCACAAGAACATTGCCCAGGAACTTACTACTTTGGTCGCTGATCCTTTCGAGGAATGGGCCAACGGATACAGGGTGGGTGTATTTCATACATTCCTCCATGACGTGTGTCTTACTCGTATCGTTCAGGAACGTATCGTACAGAGCAAAGGCAAGGTCTTTGATCAGTGGCTGAGAAGCTATGAACATGGACAGGGTGAAGTTGCCAAGCTCAAACATCAATATTTAACTAAGGTCAGGAAAGCAGACGAGGCTGAAGATGAGTATGTGTTTTCATGTTGCTATATTATAGCAATTTTTCGTCAACTCTTGATTCTATAGCGCGAAGTTTGCACCGAACAGCGGGTCTGACCATTATACCACTTCTCCGCGTCTTCGTCCTATTGATGCACGCGCTGACGCTCCTCAGCGAACCTCCAGCGTGTCAGAACGTATAGCGGCGCGTCTGAAGGATATCCAAAAGAGGACTCTTAGCTCTTCTAGCTCCTCAGATCAGAAGCCAGAGCCTGTCCCGACCTCCGAGAAAGACGAGGAGCCTCCCAAAGTCGACAAAGGAAAGGGCAAGGCTGTGGAGTTTCATGCTTCTCCTATTCAGTTGAATTCTCCTCTTCCTATGTCTCCCCCCTTGCCTCCGAAGGTGGATATTCCGGGATCACCTATGCCCCCCATGCCAGCTGAACCAATGTTGTTGGCCGGTCTCTCGCTTCCTCCGTCAGCAGTCTCTCAGCTTCTCACCAGGGCTGCGAGTGAGCTCAATATGCGCCCTGTGCGATTCCCTTTGCTAGGAGAATACAAAGACTGCTTCACGGGAGAGGAGTTTGTTGCGTGGTTGAACGAGAACGTCCAAGGTTTTGGAGGAAGTCTTGATCGCGCTGAACAAGCGGCCAAAGACCTTACCGAGAGGGACAACTTGTTGAGGCGCATTGGTGAATTGGGTAACGAGTTTGAACACTCAGATGAGGCGTTCTATCAATTCAGGCCAAAGGTGTGCCCAGTTTCATTACATTTGGATTCGCCGTTCTTAAAACGTTCTCCTTTGTTAGGCATTTGATATTGAAGGCAAGAACCCAGAAACAGTTCAATCTCCCATCAAAGCCCAACAAGAGAATCTCATCAAGCGCACGAACACGTTTTTCAATGTGGTCAGCAAGGCGTTGAACGCTACCGGCCAGCCAGGCCAACCTGCACATATCAAGGCGCGACATGAAGCTGAGGAGGCCGACAAGATATACCGCGTTTCTGTGCGTCAACTTGACAGGCAGAGGTTAGGTCTTGAGGAGAGGCTTGAGGATACCTTCAAGACGCTTCAAAGATGGGAAACTGAAAGATTGAGGGCTGTCAAGACTGGTAGAATCCATAACCATCTACTTTAGACCCTGAACTAACGTGTGCGCAACTCTTTTAGTGTTACTGCAATACCAAGGAACCCTCGCTAACTTGCCCAAATCTCTTGAGCCAATTATTGAGCGCCAAGGCACTTCGATCGCCGCTTACATGCCCGAGTCCGACTTAACTGCCCTCATTGAGCGTTATAGAACTGGACCCTTCAGACCTGACGCCCAGGTGTACGAGTCTGTTTCCCATGACGAGTCTGATGTCCTCTTTGGTATTGATCTGAGGAAATGGGCCGAGGGTGGATGGAATGTCTTGTCAATGCCCGAGGAAGAAAAGAAGCAGTCGGTGCCTCCGGTCGTCACCGCTCTTTTGACTGCATTGACTGCAGCTTATGAGAAATTGCCTAACGATGCCGGTGCGTCCTTTGGACATACTATAAGCTCTCTATTTCCACTTACACCTACACAAATGTAACAGAGAAACGAAAATCGTGGATCTACGAGGTTCCGCTGTCCGCGGTGCACCATCTCCGAGAGGTTCTTAACGCGATCCCTCCTGGCCAAGCGATTACCGAAGAAGTATTTGCTCCGTATGATGCTCCTGTCCTCGCTGCTGCCATCAAATTATGGCTGCTCGAGCTGGATCCTCCTATTGCCCTCTATGAAGGCTGGGAAGACTTCCGTAAACTGTACCCAACTATGGGGAATGCTCTGGTTGTCAAGGAGGGCGAGGCTAACAAGGAACAGAAGATTCAGGAGGTGGGCACGGCATTACAACGTTTGCCGAAGGCGCATCTGTATGTCCTCGACGCGATTGTTAGCCACCTGAAGAAGTGAGTCTTGGCTTGGATTTCCTGTCGATACTTGATGTTGAAGTGTCTCAATAGCCTCATGGCGAAGACCAAAGTCGACGAATCTGACGAAGTATATATCACAAAACTGGCATTGTCTATTGGTCGTAGTATGTTTTTCATCTTTGTATTCGAAAAACAGGAGACTGAGTGTTTCTGTCTAGCGATTGTTCGCCCCAAATTTGAAACTGAAATTACTATTCAAGATCGTCATCCTACTCGTATGTTGTCCTCATCCCTCTCGTTTGCAGTCTGGTATCAATATTTTATCAGTGCTATTTATCGACCTTCTCAAAGACTACGAGGCTATCCTTCCTCCTACCATAGCCCGGAAGAAGCGAGAATCGGAACGCAAGATACCCATTCGCAAGCGTACGGCTCCAATCGACATGAGGTTGAGTCGAAGCAGAATCTCTATCGGCGCCGACGCCAAGCAGTTGCTTGCAGCTCAACATGCGGCTCAGAACCCCTCAATCGTAAAGACGAAATCTCCCCCGCCAGTCCCGCCTTTGCCTGCCATTCCGCCGCCACCTCCGATTGTCCAGCCGACTCCGATACCTCCTCCGCCGCCGCCTATTCAACTGCCTTCGGCTTCCCCTCCGGCGATGCCGTCCGTGCCGCCGCCGCCGCCACTCCCGACTGAGACCTCCCCGGCGCCTCCTCCTGTGGAAAGTTCACCAATCCCACCCCCTCCACCTCCAGTCGCAGCTCCTGCGTCAGTCTCCTCTGATGACCTTCCGCCACGGCCTTCTTTTAAGACTCCTCCTCCCGAGGATGACGATCTTCCCCCTCGTCCCGCATTCAAGGACCCGCCACCTGAACCAGCAGACGATGCTACTCCCCCTATGCCGAACTTCGCTGAGCCTCCCGCAGAAGAGTCCGATTCGCCGAGCACCAGCGTAGTTCCCAATATCTCTCCCCCTGTCACAGCTGTAACCCCTCCCACCCCAAGCAACGGACTCAAGCGGGGGACTCCTCGCAACAAGAGCCCGCCATCTAAAGTAGACTCTCGTAGTGCTTCGCCAAGCATTGACGAAACCTTGAGTGCTGGGAAAGCATCTATCTCGAGGTCCGGGTCCGGAGGTGTGCGGGGTCCGAGGTTGACGAGAGGACCCAGAGCGCCGGGAGGTGGAAATGTCTCAAGCATGGTCTCGAACATCAACAGGAATAGCATTGCTTCATCTCCTACGAGTAGTGCATCGCCTACCAGTCCTACTTACAAGCGTCTCTCTGGCGGGGCCAGCCCTAGTAGGAGACCGTCGAGCGTGCTTGGAAGGTCTTCGGCTTTTTCGAGGAGGACGATGGCTAGTGATGCCGAGGACGAAGTTGTCGACAAGTAAATGCTGATGGAATCATCTTTTGTTTAGGGGTGTGTTATTTTTACGGGACTTGGGTTTGCGCTGCAGTGCGGTGTAGTTATGCTCCCATCTACTTTATGCTTTATGGTTACTCTGGACTCACGAAAAGTTCTCAGAGTCGTAAGACTTAGTAACAGTCGGTTTCAAGTAGGCTTGAATATATGGACCTATGGACCTTTTCCCTCATTTGCAGTGTTGCACTGTACATTGTCGTGCTTTCGTTATTTGCCAAATTAGTAAAGTGCTACTCGTCAGGATTCCTTACATCGGTTTCAAATCGGCCTTGGTTTTCTTGCTCCGTTTGACGCCGCGTCTTACCAATTCACCCCATTTAGAGTTTCAATTTAGCATAAAAGTAATTCTTTTCCGTCCAAGGATCTTCCATGGCTGGTACTACTGCTACTGTGGCGGGTCTTGTCACCGTGCTATGTTTTCTAGGTTTCTTATACAGACAAATAACGAGAAGGAAACCACCTGCGCCATTTCCTCCTGGCCCGATTGGCCTGCCCCTGCTGGGTAATGTATTGGACCTACCTAAGTCCCAGCCGTGGGTGGCTTTCTCAGAGCTGGGAGAGAAGTATGGTAAGGACCGGAAAACCTTTTTCGAATGATTAATGGCTCATGAACCTTTTCCAAAGGCGGGATCGTTCACCTTTCTGCACTTGGTAAATCCATCGTTGTTCTGAATGAACCACAACATGCCATCGACATGCTAGAGAAGAAAGGCCGTTTGTACAGCGATCGTCCTGTTCTCACCATGGCTGGTTCACTTGTGGGCTGGGATCAAGGCCCCGCACTAAGTCACCCTGGCCATCATTTGAACGAAATTCGCCGATTGTTGGCGCAGCTTATGGGCGCGCGGACGAAGGTGGCGGCGTATAATGCAATGATGGAGGATAATGCCCATACGTTCTTAAAGAATGTGTTGAGCGGTCCGTTAGCATGGCCTCAGCACGCCCATCAGTACGCGCAAATTTTTCGAAATATCAAACAGATCTTGAAAGAATATGTCCGTTCGATTTTAGTTTTGCAGGCGCAATTGTACTTGATGTAGCGTATGGTTACAAGTCAAGGGCGCAGGATGATCCACTTGTCAAACTTGTAGAAGAGGCAGTGGATCAATTTTCGGAGACCACAGCGACAGGCGCCTTCTTGGTCGATGTTTTTCCCATTTGTAAGTCTTTATGTGCTTTGTGTTACCTCAAGCTCTTCATTCTTGCATTTTCAGTGCGTTTTGTCCCAGAATGGTTCCCTGGTGCTGCATGGAAGAAAAAGGCGCACAAATATCAAGCAACCTTACAAGACATGTTAGACTCTCCATACAACTGGACTAAGCAGCAGATGGTAAGCTTTCTATTTCTGAAAGTCATCGCCAATGAAAGTAACTTTTGAGTGAGCAGGCTACTGGGGCTGCCAGGCCCTGTTTTATCTCAGATCAGCTTGAGAATCGACAAGTATCGCCCGACGAGGAATATATCATCAAGTGGGCTGCAGCAGGTATCTATAGCGGTATGCTGACAATTTCTTGTGGTTATAGGCTGTGTGCATATGCTGATATCTCGTCATCGCAGGTGGCGCTGACACTGTCTGTCATAAATTGCACCATTTGGACTTTCCTATCTAACAGAGACTCCCCAGACTGTGGCAGGCGTAGAATCTTTCGTCCTTGCCATGACATTCCACACCGAGCAACAACGGAAGGCTCAGCTCGAGTTAGCCAGTGTGCTTGGAGCTGGTGTTTTGCCTATGTTGGTTGACCGTGCACGACTACCTTACTGCGAGGCACTCTTTACTGAGGTCCTGCGGACATACACTTTTGCCCCACTTGGTATCTGAACCACATTTCGAGCGTAATCTTTGCTCAACAATTTTTTTCCCAGGTCTTCCGCATGTGGCTACGCGAGACGATGTGCACAATGGTTATTTCATACCAGAAGGCACCATAGTTCTTCCCAATGTTTGGTTAGACTAGTTCTCTGGATTGTAAAACTGGAGTGTGCTTAACTGCGCTTGTGTCTTTGCAGGCAGTTTTTCCGTAACTCAACAACATAT
>RCHF01010393.1:0-22436 GCA_003987895.1 Neonothopanus nambi | reverse complement strand
AGAGAGGCTGGAAGCTATCGTTGTCCTCCTCCCTTTCCCTAGCTTCGTACTCAATGTCCGAAGCAGGATCGATTGATAGGACAGGAACCTGTCTTCCCTCTTCCTCCGAGTCATCGAGCTCAACCTCGACCTCGACCTCGTGGTGCTGAACCTCCGAGTCTGCAACAAGACGAGTATCTGCTGCCTCCTCTTTCACGGCCGCTACGTCGTCGAGTCCAGTGATCATTACTTCCCTCCCATTCTCAACCACCTCCACCTCGGCTTCAGCCACCTTACTCTCTGCCTCTACATCAGCATCGTTGTCCTCGACTACCAGATTCGGATCCTTCTCCCCAGCACCTTCAACGCCCGTCATCCGTATACGCTCCTCCCAGGGATTGGGACTAAGATTTTCACCACCACTCATACTAGTAGCGGTAACGCTCTCGAATCCCCATCCCCAACCTATATCTTCTTCCCTCCCCTGTTCCTGCTCCTGCTCATCCTCTCGTCCTTGCACATCCGTAACCGCGTCTTCTAGCCGCTCCAGCGGGTCATCCGTCTTCACATCAACATCACCTTCGTCTTCTCCCTGTTCAGACTCATACCCGGACCCAGATCCAGCTGGGAGCACCGCCTCAGGTGTAGGCGTAGGCACAGACACAGAGGTAGAATGCAATTCTATAGACTCCTCTGAATCCAGCCCTAGACCAGTACCTGCCTCCTCAGACGAAAAGTCAATCAAATTCATTTCCTCCACGGGCGCATAACGTTGTATAGAAGCTTTCACAGCCGCAGGGACAGGAACGAGCCCTTCTAAATCATACTCCCACCGACGGGGTTGGACTTGAATGCGTGACTCGGAGTTGGATGTTCTAGAGGCACCAAAGACGTCAACGTGGTCAGGTTCGGCGAACTCCAGTGATTTTTGAGGGACAGGGACAGGGATGGGGACAGGAACGGGGAAAGAAAGTTGCGAGATATCAACGAGCGTTCCGAAGCGTGTAGGGGTACCACTCTTCCCTGTCGAAAATGAATTCGAATGGGAGTAGGAATGGCTTACGCTCCGTTCATGCGGCCGGGTATACCCACGTGTTTCGTCAGAATACAACTCGAGTTCATCATTATCAAGCTCGTGTTCAGTCTCCGTCTCCGTCTCAGGGTCAGAGGAGAATGGTCTATTGGTACCTGCGCCTAGTCCTCCGATACCAAGCGGGAATCTCCGCTTGCTCGGACGGAGAGGTGACGAGCCGGGTCCTATACTTCGACTTCGTTTTGCCTTTGACTTGCGTCGTGACCCGGGCGAGGACAAGCCTATTTGCACGGGTGATTTAGGTCGGTCAAGGTCTATGAGAGTCTGAACTTGAGTTGGCGGGAGCGAAGGAATTGATGGGGAGCGGAAGTGAGAGAGTAGAGCAACAGGCTGGACTGTGGCCGGAATCGAAGTTGTGGGTGGGGGTGAAAGCGGAGGAGGAACAGGCAAGTCTCTGAATCTCGAGCTGAGCTCAGACGTATTGGTGGGTAAGACGTCTAATTCCAGCTCATGAGCTTCGCCATCTAACTCCAACGCCGCGGGTCGGCGTGCTCTATTCCTGCGATGCCGCCACCTCGCTATGCGTACGCTAATGAACCCAATGATGGCAAGAATAAAAGAGTAACTGAATAAAGGCAAGAGCGACGTTGTCGACATCATTGGCGGTATCAGGCTCTTGGACGAATCGGAAGATGCTGGTGTTGCAGCTTTAGCTCCAGCCGTCGTTTCTTCCAACGAGCTATTACATCGTATCAGCTTTAGTTCACTTCGGTCAAGTACTCCACACTCACATTAGAGTCTCATTCCCATACGATTCCCCGGGAGGCGGAAGCATAACTCCTGCCAAAACCTCCCAAGTGGAAATGAGAAGAAACGTTAACAGATACCAGAGCGAATCCATCGCAGTATCCGGTCCAGTCCAGCAGATAGATGGAGATGAGGATGGTGGTCGTGAACTGAGAAGCAGCTACCTCGGGATTCTACCTCATTCCACCAAAGTAAACAGACGACTTGCACGCCGTACACACGAGGTACTGCCGCTGACTCTCCCCAAAAGTATGTAACGCGACCACGTGAGTTGACACGTAGCGCCGGGTGGTCCAGGGACCTTGTTCTCACAATCCATGTGATGTCCATGGACCGCTACACGCTGGCGTTTGGCGACCGCGACCGCGACATACATATCATCAACGACGTCGAGGACGACTAAATTTGAAATTCCATCCATCGCCTGCCACCATGACAGGTGGTGGCTTCACTGTGCTGGATAGCGGCGGACCATCAAATGATGGTGGACGCTTCTCCGGTATCGCCTACATTCGCGGTCCTTCCTGGGCTCGTCTCCCAGTGCTGACTATTGGCCTGCTCGGTGTGCAGCTTTTCTGGTCGGTTGAAATGTCTTATGCACCACCATACTTGCTATCTCTTGGTCTTACGAAATCATCTATGGCTATCGTCTTTCTCGCGGGACCCCTCTCGGGCCTTGTCGTGCAGCCCTTGATCGGTGTTCTCGCAGATTCCAACACGTCAAAGTGGGGGAGGAGGAGGCCATACATGATACTTGGGACCGTTATATGTATGAGCGCTATGTTAATGCTTGGATGGACGAAGCAAGTTGCTGGATTGTTTAGTTCAAAGGTGCATATAGTTCTGTTTACTCTGCGAGTGCTTCGAAAGAAACTAATCTCTTTACAAGGCGGGATTGACTCTATGGCTAGCTGTATTCTCTATATTTCTCATCGACTTCAGCATCAACGCTGGTACGTCGCTCTTCGGGCCAGGTGTGATGAACGGACGAAAATGTAATCTCAATCTTCCGCAGTACAGGCGGTTGACCGGGCCCTTCTCGTTGATACCCTGCCGTCTGCTGAACAACCTTCTGCAAATGCCTGGGCGGCACGTATGCTTGGTTTTGGGAGTGTAATTGGGTTCTTCGTGTATGCTACCCATCCCTTTTACCTCCGTCATCCTCTGACTGTCGACTATTTTTGATATGCAGAGGGAACCTCGACCTTCCGTCAATCTTACCTTTCTTAGGCAAAACAGAAATTCAAGTTCTCTCGATTGTGGTTTCATTTCTTTTGCTCGGAAGCCATTTGGTTACCGCTTCGACGGTCAACGAAAGGGTTCTGCTTAAAGGGAATGCGTCTGGAGTTGGTGGGTGAGTTCTATGTTAGGAAATAGGTTGATGACCAGTCTATCTTACCAGAATAATTTTATTATAGACCACTTGCCAAGTCGTTCACGCAAGAAGTAAGGGACATATTCACCAACATGTGGACTTTACCCAAAGTCATTCGACAGATTGTACGTTCTGCTCTCCGCGTCAGCTTTTCCTATATATCTCCTCTTTTCCCTCTTATTCTTTTGCATGTGCTGATCATATCTACCAACAGTGCATAATACAGTTCTTGTAAGTCATTTGTGCCCTCCCCATTCCCTTTACCTCAACATTGACATCGAATTTTTCAACCAACAGCGCCTGGATAGCCTGGTTCCCCATCCTCTTCTACACAACAATGTATATCGGCGACCTACACAAAAAAGCATTTTACGCAACTATGACCGTTCTACCGCCCACCATACCCCCTTCCTCCCTCATTGGCGCTAGTTCAAATTCCTCTTCCTCCGCACTACCAGACTCAACCCTCGAAGCCCTCGACGCCGAGTCAACCAGACTGGGCTCACGCGCACTATTCTACTCCTCCGTGCTCTCGCTGGTGCTTAACCTCCTCCTACCGTTCTTCGTCACCGAAGCGTCCGAGAGCTCGAGGAGACGGAAGAGGATAAGGCAGAATCAGCCTGAACGTGAGGATGGGGAAATCAAGAACGTGGCGAATAAAGGGGGGTTCGCGATACCGGAGGTGTTGAAGGTCCATTTGGCGAGTTTGTGGGCTGCAAGTCATGCGGTACTTGCAGGGTGTATGTTTGCTACTTTGTGAGTTTGTTTGAGAAAAGGCGGTTTTATCCCTGCATTTGCTAAAATATTTTTGCATTGTCTAGTTTTACGTCTTCAGTTGCAGGAGCTACTCTGCTTATCACAATAACGGGATTTTCATGGGCTATTACGCAGTGGGCGCCTTTTGCTTTGGTCAGTTTCCTCACTTGCATCTCTTGTCTGCCTGTATCGTACTAAGTTGCTCGTTCAACACAGCTAGCAGAAGCTATCTTGACAGAACCGTCTTCAGGATCGTTAGACGACGCAGATGGTGGATCTATTATGTTGACGGATACGCGCCGTCATAGACGCTCAAGCTCGTTCAGGGCGAGTATAAACATACGCGGTGGTGATTCTTCACATCAGCGAAGCCGGAGCCAGAGTCAGAGACGTGGTAGTGGAGAGAGTACGTCGCGAAGATACCCAGTTAAAGAGGACGCTAGTGTGTTCGTACCGGGCGACGACGACGAAGAGGACGTTGATGATACGCACCGTCGTGGTGACGCTGCTAGCGCCCATGCTGGTGCTGGTGCCGGTGTCGGTGTTGGTGCCCGGGACAGCGCCAATGACGAAGCTGCCTCTTCTTTTTCGGATACTGAATCTGAAGATGGTATTCATGTGAGGAAGGAACAGGACGAGAGGAGGAAGAGGATGATTTTGGGGAATGAAGGTGCAGGTGTGAGTCAGGTCCATGTTGTGCCTTCAGGCAGAGGCGGTACAAGGAGGAGGGATTACGAGCAGTACGAGGATGAGGGCGAAGATGTTGTATTGATAGGAAGGTCGAGGGATGCTGAAGAGGGTGGAGATTCGGATCTGGATCTAGATTTGGAGGATGTAGAAGGAAGTAACGGAAGTTTGAGTGCCAAGGCTGGGATTATCCTCGTACGTTTCGTTTCTCCTTTTCACATCATCCCATCTTCCTTTCCTTTTTTACCTCTATCTTCCCCATCCATCTCCCATTCCCCGTTCCCATCCCTTTTCTCTCTTCTCCTACTCAAAGCGATAGTTGACTCATACCACGTCTTTTTACAGGGTATCCACAATATATTTATCGTTATACCACAATTTCTGGTGACRGGCCTGTCGTCTATCATCTTCGCGATTGTGGACCCAGATCGGAGTGTACTCCATGGTGGCCAAGTTGGGAGTGTATCGAGCTCCAGTAGCGCGCCTATCAATAGCAGCAATGCCAGTAATGTCGCGGAAGCTATCGCGGGAAGGGCTTTGCTCTTGTTGAGAGACAACGACGGGGAAATAAATAATTTAACTGCTAGTGCTAGTGAAATAGCCGAGGTGGAAGCTGCAGGGACGTCTAATTCGGTGGCGTATATCTTTCGGTACGTACACGATCTTCTTTTCGTTTTCTCTCTACATCGGTCTTCGGATGATATTCATGTGTTTGTGTTTTTTTATTAAACAGAATCGGTGGCGTCTCTGCGTTGATTGCGTTTATCCTGTGTTGGCAACTCGCGAGGGAATTAAGGCATCGGTGATGACAAGCGTACGCGGAGAAGTTTCACAGCTTTCTTTGCATGTTTGCACCCTCGAATGTGTTGGCGCCGGCGTACCATTCTGCTTGTCTTGGTTGTTTCCCATTTGCGCTTCTGGGTACATGAGCAATAGAGTTGGTGGCACCGGCGTCTGCGCTAACACGTTGCTATTCGATCTCTTGGGCGCTCACCATGGGACCAAAACACTTTCGGGCGCTTCAAAAGTTGTACAACTAATCATGTGATTGTTTATTCACTGGATGGACTTTTTGTATATACTGGGGTATGGGTATGGGTATGGGTGTCTTCACACACACACATGTCCTTAGAAGTAATTTACTTAAGTACAGCGTACGCACGCGCGGGGAGGTTTACCGTTTAATACACTAAATATCTCCGGGGATCAATATTGCAATATCCAATATCCAATGTCAATTATTTAGAAATTTAGAATACAGTTCCATCACTTTCAAGCTCCATAGGAGGTCCACCAGTTTCAGGACGTTTTTGCTTTGCGATCTCCCTTCCTCCTTTCCACGTCGCGCTTTCCAGTACTTGTGCTAGGTTAAGTTGATTGGGGGTTAGGTGGAGTTTCGTTCGGATGGAATCTGCGATTCGATCGCTAGGTGGAAAGAAGAAAAAGTTACGCAGGGGCAGGGATGAGTAGGTGTGATGATAGATGAGTACAAGAAACCAAGTTGACTCACAGAAGTATAACTGTCATTGCTCGCCACTCTACTATAGCAGGATCAGATGATGCAGCCTTTGGTAGACCTGATTTCTCATCGATCGGTAGGACGTTGGGTTTGAGAGTGAGTACGCCCAGATCCATCAAAAGTCCACCTGAACGTAAGAGTTCGGTATCAATTAGCATTTGCGTTTATCGGAGGTTAACGGTTAACTGAGGCTGAGGCTGAATCCTCGGGGCCGCCGCTGGCCGGGTAAGTGTGGGATGTATGAGGATGGAGCTTCTCACCATTTCGGTATTCAGGCAACCCCGTCATATCCTCCATGCCCGTAAACTTCCACTTCATCGTATGTGTAATAGCTTCTACAACCGAGTACGTCATCCACTGCGTGAGTTTATGGAAGGGGACTAGGTCATCTCCTTCTTCCTTCTTGTCCGAGTCCGAGTCCGAGGTGGCCTTGAGCAGTGCAGGGCAAGACCATACGTCACCTAAAGACACGCCAGCGAGTTTCGTGCGTGTTGCTGGCCAGACTGGGTTCAGGCCTTCGATGAGAACATGCCATAATGCAGCTAGAGGCACGACGCGTGTAGGTCCTTCCATCTTTGATTCGGATTCGAGAAAGTCTAGGGGGGCCAGCCAGCCTCCTCAGTCATTTCTTCAGCAAGTCAATATACAACACGTACCGAGCATATTACCCGGTCTTCCGTCTTCCCCAAATAGTTCAGGACTCGCCAGGAGAGCATTACTGAGGTTTCTAAGAAGGGATGTACGACCCTCGAGGCCGACGAGCGGATTAGACTCGGAGACCTGCATATGTTCTGCTATTGCCTCAACGGAGATCTTGGATAACCCGGCAGCTAAAATTGGGTAAGAGAAATATTAAAGTTGAGAAGAGAGGTCTCGAACTATTAGCTGTTATAAGTTATGATCGGAAATAGGGACAACACACCGTCGACTCTGTACGGCTGACTTTTGTCACTAGAGAAAAGACCGCTCTCGAACATATGAATACTGGCAATAGCTAACCCTTCAGATCGGGTATACTTTCCCCCAAAAGATTCCTCATGATATACCCAGTCTTTTCCTGCCCCTGCATCCAGAAGGACGGAGACGACGAAGAGATCGATAAGCCGCTTGCTGGCTTCTTTCGAATCGTCCCACTTGGCTAGTAAAGGCTCGACTCGTGGTCTGCCCAGATCGAAATGCCTCCAACGTCCATGGGGTGGTATCTAGTGAAAGATGGAAGTGTGCCGCGGATCTGACGTGAGCAACAAAACAACAAAATCAGTTGCATTTTTCAACAACCCACCTTTTGATAATTTGACCCAAAGTCACGCTTTGATGGATCACATCTCGTCAACAATGAAATAACGGCATTGAAATTATTGAGGACACTTTACCTGAATTATTTCCAAGCAGAAATCCGTCACGTCGATCTCTTTCTCTGGGTGATAGTCAAAGTACTGCAGTTTGCCAGCTTTGGCGAGTGCGAAGACGCGGTTGCAGCGTTCACGAATTGCAGGGAGAGTTCGAAGGTACGCAGCTTTCTGTTTGAGTGGGATTCCACCGGGAATAATAGACATTCTGAGGATGGAAGATGGACGGATAAGAAGAAGCTGCACACTGCGCAGATGGCCAGACCTCTTTCCGAGTCGGTCCGACCCTGCCGCTTCCTAGTCAAAATTTTAGAGTTCTCAGATTTCAGATATTGGTTTGATGCGAGAAGCATACAAAAAAGAAATATTAGACACATGTAAGTTGTATCGAATGAAGAAAAGGGGCTATTATACGAAAAATTATACGTAGGAGCTACGAATTTCGCTGAATGTTGGCTCTACAAGAGCTACAATGTCTGCGTAGGACGACTCCGAATAAATCCTCCAGACGCTGCTGCATTAATGAGTGCAAGAGGGACAGACACCGCTGCTGATTGTCGTTCGGCCTTTTTGCGCTTGCTTCATCCTATACAAATTTAAATACGGGATCGTTTAATTGAGCGGTTCGAGGCCTCTCGCAAAGAGGGCCTAGCACCTACCAGCGGCTACACGTCGATGCACAGTTGGGACACGCCCCCTTGGCCCTGTGTTCGTTGCTGTAGATGCAGTTTCCATTACCACAGTTAACCTAGAAACAATGTGTTTTCAGTGCGATGTACGAACGCGATGAGAGAGGAGGGGATACTTACAAGCACACCAGCATCGCTGGGTACTTCGTGCCCGCAGGCATATTTGATGTAGCTGACGCTGCGGTAACACATTGAGAGCCAAAAAGAACCCCTATCAAATGAGAAACGAAGCAGACAAAAAATTAAGGCACTGTCGAGATGGCTCTGAAATGCCGCGTCGAAAACTGATTAAACCTGTGAGAGGTTGAGTGAATCCAGGACTGCTCAGTCCGGCTTTTAAGTCTAGAGCTTGGGAGATTGGCGCCACGCGCAACAAAGTGCAGAGTAAGTCTATTTCTTCCGCAATGGAGAAAGTGACCCAAACCTAGAACGCGAAGTCAACTCGAAATGAAGTCATTCAACGGAATTACACAATCAGCGCTTCAGCAGGGATCCTTTACTAAACACTAAACCCACATACCTGGGAGGGGGTCAAAACAAAGCCTTTGTTTCAGCATCCAGTCGATCCGTCCACCATCCCGGTAAGACGAGTATGATGACATCGCGCAACCAAAATAGGCCCCTAACAAGCCAAGCTATGCGATGCGGGGAAGCTTGATGCGAATATAGAAGGGACGTCGATTGTCAGAGTGTCCCGGCTCAGATTTGTTGACGAGATAAGACACAAAGTCTGACACGATCTATTCAGCCGCACGGGTCCAATAACAATTTTCCGATGAAAAGTGTTTCACCATCACAAGGATCTGAGCTGTAAGAGGGAATAGATACTTGGTCAAAATTTTTAGTTATACATGGAATTACATGAAACGACCGGTAACCACCTTTGCATACAATTTTCTTCAGGTCAGGTAAACAACCAATGATGCACAACTGTCAATTACCCGCCTTCGAGCATCGAGATTAGGCTGATCAAAATACCAAGTGGCGTCATTCAGAATGTTTAAGGAGGCGTTTGTTGTTGGTCATTCATGTACTACGCCGCACACGTTAAACTTGCTCGGTAATATCCAATAAACGGTTCACGGGGTTTATCTGCCATGATTCCCCATCTTATTGTATGTTTGTCTCGTCGTTTGCTGAAGAGGCCGCCGCTGATCTTCTCCAGTCATTTTGTTTCGTTCGACTCGCCGTTTAGGGATGCGGAAGCGAAGAAATTAATTAACACACAAAAAGACGACTGATCATGACTGATGGCAGCTTTACATCAAAGCAGATGTAGATATCGCGCCAGAAGGCATACTAATGTCTTAATACAATGACTTCTACTCTGTGTCGGTCGTGTTAGATTATATCCAGTTTAAGGAAAGAAAATAGAGAGGGTCAACACTTACCTGATGGAGTCAAGACCCGACAATTCAGGGATTGAATCATGGTCAGGACTTTCCATTCCAAAATCTATGGTCCCATACACCCGTGAATTTGACAGGTCGAACACACCGCCCGGGGACGCTGGGATTATCAACATCGCGCTGTAGATGCCATATCTCGGAAACACCATGTCCCTGAAGGTACTGAGCTACGCGGTGATAGTTCAATCCTACTGCGTGAGGACCATGACTGTCATCCGAAAGCGCAAATCGGCCACCACGCTGAATAATAACCTAACTAAATTTGAGCAAAAGTATTTTCAAATTAAATGGGGGCGCTTGCTTAGTACACCCCCCTTTTTAAATTTACACCCTACATACCTTCATGATATCGTCTGCAGGATAAGCAGTATTCCAATTTTTCCTAAAAGCAGCTGCGTTGACTTCAAACAAAGCTCCATATTCAATGGCATATTCAACGTTCCTCTCCATAAGCTTCCACGCTCGTGGATACTCCGAGAGCTTCAGTTCCGGGTAGTACAGCCTACACAGATCAATATGACCAACAATTTCCGGATGGAAACGCTGTAGCAGTTGAAACTGAGCATCAAAGTAACTGCATAGAAACCTTTCCATCCTTTCGTGCTCCGAGTCCGAGTCCGTGTCGCCTGTATGCGTATGATCGCTTAAAGCCAAAGCTTTTTGGAAAGTCGGAAGATCGAAATCGATTGGGATCCCATAGACATGGTGAATTGATCCAACCAAGTATTCGACGCGTCCACTGTGTTTCTCCAAGAGCGCCTGTAAACGATCCAGATCGAGAGGCGTAATGAATTCCGTTTCTAATCCGACAAGTAATGTTATCTGAGACGCGTAGCGCGTCTTGAGTCGATGAGCTTCATCCAAGAATGCGTCAAATTGATTCATTAGATCGTTCGCGGTTAGACCTTCCTTCAAACCAAGAAAAAAACGACAAATCATGAGCTCCTAGTTCAATATCTGATACCCATCGACGAAGAATGAGTCCAAATGAATCATCACCTCCTCGGGATAAAGATCTTCTTGTCGGTACCTTGGTACGTGCTCGCTAAGCCCATAAACTTCAAATCCTTGACGTATAGCTTCAAGGACTACCTCCTCTATTTTACCTGTTGCATGTCGGCAGAATTGGCCAGAGTGAGAGTGGTGACTGTGAGGCATAAGTTAGACGCAAAGGAACGTCGAGACCGCGAGAAAATATTCAACGAAACGGTTCTTCGGGGCCTCCAGAGGCCGGTTAGGCGCCGAAAACGGCTCACGTAAGCAGCTTCCGAGGATACTCCAGAACCGCAGCGCCCTCTGTCATCTGTGTAATCCTTACTCTACGCTGTCCAAGCTGACTCACGCTAATCTATTGAACATGTCATGTTAGAAAAACATAAACTTTTCTCTGACCGGTCTAAGTATAACCGGCGTAGTAGTTCGTTCAATCTACCACTGCGGCGAGTCATGACCCATTCAACTCCTTGACCTCTCAAGCAAGCTACCGCATGTCTACAACGGAAAAAAGGTCACCGATACATGCATTTTGTCTACTTAGTAAGAATACAATGCTGTTGAGGGAGGAATGAATCGCCATCACCATCGTAAATCGAATGATTAAACTTGGAGCAAAGTACAGCTCTGTTGAAGAGGCCACAGATGAATGCTCATGTCACACCTAAATATAAGCCATATACATTAGCAACGCGAATAAATTCGGACAATTGAGTTGGTGGGAGGAGAAAACGGCATGGCTCAACGGGATGGAGCCTAACATGTAACAAAGCACCAACAGGTAGAATGGATAGGGGGGCGGGGAAAAAGAAAAAGAGGATTTAGAGAATGATTACTCACTGTACTTGGGACCGCCGCCGCCCTCGGGAACTGTCCAGGTAATATCCTGAGTAGGCACTTTGACATCGCACAGCTTGCAATGGATGCAATTCTATGAACAGAGAAATACGGACAATCAGTAATCAATAGCATAAAGGATGGTGAAAAGGGAAAATGTAAAATTGCGAAACTAAGAGGCCCGACAACATCGACGAACAAATAAATGAAGTAGTGTCAGAGCGGGACTGAAAAGAACATCGTGCTGGAAGAGGAAAGGACAAAGGATAAACGAAACGGCGGCGCGGCAGAACAAACGTCCTGGCATCGTGGCAGGAAAAAGGTAGACAGCAGCGCGGGAAAACGAAAACGGCGGCCAAAAGACTAGCAGGATCAATGCCCTAGCGTCGGGGCTGCACAATCAATGATGTGAAAAGATGACATGAGAGAATAGAGGATAAACAAAAACTGCGACCCAGAACGCCGAGTAACGCAGTTGAAGGAATGCAGACAGTCAGCAGTCGACAGCGTTAGAAGGGGTGATGAGAGAAGGCAGAAAAAAGGAACCAAAGACCCGGTGTCGTGGCAGGGGGAACACAGGGAGTAGCGTGCAGAAACGTAAGAAGGCGGCCGAAAACCCATATCTAGCAGAACCACCGTCCTAGAGTGGACCCTGGCGACACGGCAGAACGTCGATAGAGAGGGACAGCGGGAAGACTAGGACTAGAAAGATCTGGCGCCATACACGCGGAATAATCATGGAATAGTGACACGAGAAGTAGAAATGAAATGACAGGAAGATGTCAACAGAAAATTTACCTGAGCGTTAATGACCAGTTTTTTTCCCTTCCAACCCTCGCCACTTTCATTAGTTTTTGACACCTGCAGGGACAACAAAACGTTGAGCGGCAGAATCCCTTGAACCAAGGTAAAGCAAAGAAAAAAAAAACCAACCTCGTCATCAACATACTCATACACACCAGCCGGACACGCCCTTCCAAGTAACCCGGCGTACTCCCCAACATTTTTCATGACATGCTCCCYCTTCCTCGCCGTCTTGTCCTCAAGGTTCCTCTCTTTTCCTGCCTCCTTCTCGCCAATGACGTTCACAGCATCCCCATACCACTCTTTCACGTACTCGTTCAACGTCGCCACCCTGAGATGCTCAGGCTGGTCCTCCTCGTGTCCAGTCCCAGTGAGCATAATGCTCGTCATCAAATCAGTCGACAGCGGCGGCTCGAAGGGCGGGTAGTCGATTGGCTTGTGCTTAGACGCGGGCTGTGTGTGGGCGGAGTCTATTGACGGAGTGGCATTCTGGGAACCAGCACCAGTGAGCCAATTTACCGTAAGTGACTGCAGAGAAACTCACCAGGTACTTTTCCCTGTCTGCAGGCTTTGTATGTCTGAACGTCCACGGTGTCTTGCCCTTCAAGAATATGGAATCGAAACCAGAGTATAGCGCCCCTCCCCAGACACCCAAACTCGTGTTAAATGCAGGTCGCATGTTACGCACTTCGTGCAGATCTTCATAGACCCACGACTTGGTGAACGCACGAGTGTATGAGGAGAGGTCTGCAGCTTCTTCCGAAGATGACTCTACTGGAAAAAAAATCTTGGTGAGACACCTCCAGGGGCGGACGAACGAGAAACATAAACTTACCCTCTTTACCATGAATAGCCTCAAAGGCGCCTTCACCTCCAAGCATTCCAGTCTTCATCGAGTTATGCACACCCTTAATTTTAGCAATATTGACGAATCCTGCAGAATCTCCAATGATGGCACCCCCAGGGAAGTGTAGCAAAGGAACAGATTGCAGACCGCCTTCAACGAGTACCCTTGCTCCATAGGCTATCCGAGAAGGTGTAAACGAGTCAGGTGACGACGACGGAGTGAGAAGCTTGCGGATGTATGGATGGTGTTTCATTTTCTGTCGTAAAAATGAGCCATTAATACGCCATGCAAGAGGACAGTGCTGAAGCTCTTACCTGGAAATCACGATACGGGCTACGATAGGGGTTCTCCCAATCAGCACCCAGGACCATGCCCAAACTGACAAGGCCCTTGTCCATGTGATACACCCATCCGCCACCGTAGGTTTGCATGTCGAGTGGGAACCCAAGCGTGTGGATCACCTCACCGGGCTTGTATCGTCCGTCACCTCCAGAGCCGTTGTCGGGAGCTATCCTCCAAACTTCCTTCAACCCGAACCCGTACGTCTGCCCTTCACTCTCTTTTCTTAGCCCATACTTGCTTAGGGCAATTTTGCTGAGACTCCCGTGCGCCCCTTCCGCCAGTAGCGTCACCTTGGAACGGAAAATCATCCCAGGCTCGAACTCGCTCTTCATGTGACCTGAACGAGAGATACCAACGTCATTGGTGATGACACCGCGTACGCTGTTCACCTTGTTCGACGCTATACGAGCATGGTAAGTCGTTGAAATCAAACGTATAGCTGCACACGTACATGCTGACGGCTTAGAGGTTGAACCAATTTTTGTAACCTCTCTCCCCCACTTCCCCTCCCATCCTGCCCAAGGATCAGTCGCGTCGGCTTCTTCGCTAAACAAGAGTCCAGCGCCTGCAAACCCCGGGTAAATTTCCACGCCGTAATGCTCTTCTGCGACAGACGCCAGCCAGCGCGTGAATGCAGAGAGAGAAATTATGTAGTTTCCTGTCAGATTGACAGAGGTTAGACCCATGTGAGAACAGTAATTTAGAGAAGAAGGACCTTTGTTTCCCATTTGTGGAGGGTGTGGTATTGGAATGGCTTGCTTGTCAGTCAAAAATAACATTTTGGAACTGGTCGCGGGTTGACCGAGTGGTGCCTCTGATCCATACTGTTCAGCGTATGTTGAAGGCGATCCAAGAAGTTCTTCCAATGCTCGTGGCTCCAGTACGCATCCTGAGAGTATATGTGATCCTATAAAAATGATCCTTCAGAAGCTGTACAATTCACAGAGATTTTTGTACTCACCAACCTCACCACCTTTTTCGAGCACGACAACACGTACTTCCTTTCCTTTCTCCCGTTCCAGCTGTTTTATTCTGATAGCAGCACTCAGACCTGCAGGTCCAGCGCCAACTATACACACATCAACCTCATCCTCAACTCGCTCGACCGTGCGAGGATCATATAATTCATCGCGACAAGGACGTGAGAGATGTATACGCCTCGAGGCCCGTACACCGGAAAACTTTGAAAAACTCTGAGTCGATAGTAATCGTTTTTTGCAGCGTAGCATGGGTGGGATGAAGGCTCCGGACAGGGATCTTCAGCTACTACCGCCTCCCTCAGCCTGAGCTCGACGTCAGAGAATCCGAAATCCGAAAATCACAGGCTCCCAGTTCAGAGACCACGTGGATGTCCGAGACTGATCACGTGGAAAATAAAGTCGAAATTTAATTGAACTCAGATCACACTGACTACAACAGTGACCTGTACAGTGTAAAGAGACCCTCAGCTCCGCCAATTTGGGTGGCCTACTCGTGTATGTTTCTTTACAAATGCTGCTTTCACCATCTCCATATTACTTGACTCTCTGTGAGTAACCATTTCTTCTCTTGACGGGCATAATGAAGAGTTAGTTAGGCGCGGATGGGCCTGCGGAGCACAGTCAGTGTCACCTCCCGGCTCCGTATGACCGAGGCTTACTCAAATTTTTAATTTTGCTAATGATTACGGATCAGGGGTCTCTACACAGACCCTGCTTTTGAACAGGTTATGTCGGGCATGGAGGCGACGAAGGAACTTAATGCACAGTTTTAGAAGACACCGCGTAATATCCCTTGACGTCTTGATTAATAACATATGGATACTAGAGGGCCAAAAGTGTACAAGGCGCACAAGAATCTGGAATAGAGGAAAACTTGGAAGACACGCTGGCCTAGCGCGAGACCTTGACGTCCTGATCTAACCTACGAGTTGACTGCAAAGGGAACAATGCACACGGGCGTCTAAACTATATGTTTAGATTGTACGCCAAAGTTCGGGGCCTGTCGAACCAACAACCACTATTATTCACGGGACTTTCAAATCTCCTGAAGCTGGCAACACTGAGTACATCAAATGGAGACTCGCAAGATTTCGTTTCCTTCCCGACCCAACCGCAAGCTTAACGACCCTAGTGTAAGTAAAATTCTCTCTGAAGTCCTGGAGACGAGCCCTCCTGATCCTCGCTATCTGCTCTTAACAGCATGCGGTATTCCATCTGGATAAGTTGAATTCAAAGGTCAAGGATCACTGTCAAGGCAGACAAGTAGCGAAACCATCTGCGTTCCCATCGCGGGCCAATCGATTCTAGTGTAGGCCAGGTAGATACATCTCATTGACGCGCAAAAGATCATGACCCTCTTACGATTGACAGCACTCAATCTACCATCTGGAACTACTACATTGCGGAACCTTGACATCTGAATTCACTTCGCTGGCTGTTCAAAGGAAACAGGCTAGTATCAAGGAAACGAGTGGCACAAACGTCCACTAAAACGAAGGGTCTAGACCCGATCTCACTTCTCGCTCTCAGAAGCAGAGTTAATAGTGAATTCCGTAAATTTCACGGCGAACTCAGTCTCTGTGAGCTACATACGGCGTTTTCGAATCTCCTAGGACCTAAATTTCTTTCTCCTCTGCTTCAAACTTTCTCTTTTTGACTTGGGTCAACGCAACGGATCCAGCAGATCTCACCAACGTATCACAAATTACTTCCTACTACCTGACGCCGACACCATCGCAGGCCCATCGATTCCAGAACAATTCATTGACGTCGGCGAGATGATTTTGCTCTTGACAGCGGTCAAAATCACATCGGGACTAAGCACACGGCAACTCAGTGTAAGTACCCCACGCCAAACCACGCGGAAAAGCATGGTCTCAACACTCACTGAGTACCTAGACTGTCGTCGTTGTCATCGTCGTCGTCCACGTCGAGGTTTTCGAGAAGGTTGTCCATGTCCTCGTTGTCCTACCTCAATGAGGAGCGGAGAAATTGATCATGATGGGTGGGGTAAGTAAAGTTTCGTTTCGAGTGGATAACCAATAGACGAACCCAAACAATAAGTGCGGGAGCCGTGCTATTCTTCGCGAAAGCCCTCAACTTATCTCCGATGCAGTCGTCGTTGGATTTTTTACTGCAAATTCGTCGAGGGTATCAAAGAACCGAGTCCCCTCTCAGCTAGTTACCCAGGCACGAGCAAGTTACAAGAGACAACGCACCAAGTAGTAATATTCAGCCCAAGCATATTCGCTAGTGGAGTCGCAGTCTGCATCGCCGCCGGACAATTCGATCTCTTTTTGTCGGTGCACGAAACGATGATCCCAATGCCAAAGTCTTTGAAGAGCTATACCATACAGTTAGACCAACATCAAATGAATCTTGGACTCGGACGACTCGGAAGACGAAGAGAAGACAGGCTTCGGGAGTGGACGGACTCGGAGGAGGAAGATACACGAACGTACGTACATTCGGAATACACTCCTCCGCCCTCTGCACTCCAATGGGAGTAAGTCCAGGCCTGTGAAGCGAGGGCGTCTCGGCGTTAGTGATGATAAACACCGTTTGCTTCACCGCTGATACAAATTCAAGTTCGCAGCCAAGGACAATAAGGAAGGCGAGGGTGAAATTGAAATAAAAGGTTGGGAACTTCATCCTTGGTTTCTCGATATGTATTGATATTGATAGATGTTGAAGGAATGGAAGGGTTGAAAGAAGTTCAAAAGAGTGTGAGTAGTCGAAGTCACGACTAGTACTGGGGGTATACACCAAAGAAAGGCTTTCAAGAAAAAGGCCTGAGGGAAGTCTGATATTTTTTTCGGTTTATATAAGTACTACCCATGTCATGCTCATCCTGCACGTCGGTCAATACTACATATGTATGACATGTCTTCCGAGGGACTTAGTGCGGTCTTTCAACATCATGATTCTTACTCAAAAGCGTTGAACCTCAAGCAATCCCTTGTCGAGTTGAACACGCGCAGGCCCAACTTCTTCAACATTAATCACGTACTTCACAGGTTCCTGTTCCATTACGCCTAGCCAAGTGAATATATATATACCATCTAGTCAAAGTCTAGTACCACATGTTCCTCCGAGTTCGAGTGCTTATGTCCCTTGCCGTCCCTAGAGATTCTCGAGGACATTCTCACCTTACGGCGAGTAAACGGACCCAAGAAAAAGTTATGAATTGGAAAACGCGTTCACGTTTACAAGGAAATGCAGCGTAAGTACTACCGGTGGCGAAAGGCCATTGCCAAATATGCCACGCGGTGGCACTGTACGCTAGTAAAACCCTCTCAGAAGCAGACTCGGAGTTAATAGTGAATTCCGTAAATTTAACGGCGAACTCAGTCTTTGCGAGCTACATACGGTACTTTCGAATCTCCTAGGACCTAAATCTCTTTCCTCTCTGCTTTAAACACACTCTTTTTGACTTGGGTCAACACAACGGATCCAGCAGACCTCACCAACTTCGTATCACAAATTACTTCCTACTACCTGACGCCGACACCATCGCAGGCCCATCGATTCCAGARCAATTCATTGACGTCTGCGAGATGATTTTGCTCTTGACAGCGGTCAAAATCACATCAGGGCTAAGCACACGGTGAATCAATGTAAGTACCTATGCCAAACGACACGAAAAAGCATGATCTCAACACTTACTGAGTACCCAGATTGTCGTCGTCGTCATCGTCGTCATCGTCCCCACAAGTATCGTCGTCATCCTCAAAGTCCACGTCGAGGTTTTCAAGAAGGTCGTCCATGTCCTCGTTGTCCTGCCTCAATGAGAAGCGGAGAAATTGAAGGGTGGGTAAGTAGAGTTTCCGAGTCGAGTGGATTACCAATATACGAACCCAAACAACAAGTGCAGGAGCCGTACTATTCTTTGCGAAAGCCCTCAACTTATCTCCAATGCAGTCGTCGTTGGATTCTTCTCCAGTTCCACTACAAATTCCGATTCGTCGAAGGTATCAAAAAACCGAGTCCCTTCTCAGCAGAGACAACGCACCAAGTAGTAATATTTAACCCAAGCATATTCGCTAGTGGGGTCGCAGTCTGCCTCGCCGCCGGACAATTCAACCCCTCTTCACCGTCTTTGTCGGTAGTACACGAAACGATGATCCCGATACCAAAGTCTTTGAAGATCTATATCATACAGTCGATTCAACATCAAATGAACTTCGGGCTCGGACGACTCGGAAGACGAAGAGAATACAGCCTGAGGCTAGGGGAGTGGGCGGACTCGGAGGTGGAAAGATACACGAACGTACGTACATTCGGAATACACTCCTCCGCCCTCTGCACTCCAATGGGAGTAAGTCCAGGCCTATTAAGCGAGGGTGTCTCGGCGTTAGTGATGATAAACACCGTTTGCTTCACCGCTGATACAAGTTCAAGCTCGCAGCCAAGGACAACGAGGAAGGCGAGGGTGAAATTGAAATAAAAGGTTGGGAACTTCATTCTTATATTGATAGATGTTGAAGGAATGGAAGGGTAGATTTGATGTGTAAGAAGTTCAAAAGAATGTGAGTAGTCGGAGTCACGACTAGTACTGGAGGTATACACCAAAGAAAGGCTTTCAAGAAAAAGGCCTGAGGGAAGTCTCATATTATTCTCGGTTTATATAAGTACTACCCATATCATCCCCTTCTGAGGGACTTAGTGCGGTATTTCAACATTCTCACTCGAAAGTGTTAAACCTCAAGCAATATCATGTTGAATTGAACACGCGTGCAAGCTCAACTTCTTCAACACCAAGCCATCACGTACTTCACAGGTTCCTGTTCCATTACGCCTAGCCAAGTGAATGTATCTAGTCAAAAGTCTAGCATCACATGTTCCTCCGAAGAGTGTTCATGTCCCTTACCGTACCTGGCGATTCTCGAGGACATTCTCACCTCACGGTGATTAAACGGACGCAAGAAAAAGTTACGAATTTGAAAACGCGTTCACATTTACAAGGAAATGCAGCATATGTACCGGCGGCGGGGAGAGGCCATTGCCAAATATGCCATGCGGTGGCACAGTACGCTAGCAAAGATGGCAAGAAATCGCAACACGCCTTGGTGAAGCAATAGACACCTAAATTCCCAGACTTCTCTTCCCGCTAACGCCACGACCCACCGACAAGCGTTGCGATAACCTCGGACCAACCAGCATACTACATCCCTCCTACCTTCCGGGCACTATCAAAGCGTACCGGCGTTCAAGATATACTCACCTCATACCTCCCTCGACTCGTCAGCATTCAATATCAGCGTAACGAAAAATCTGATAATTTCTACGAGCGAGTCCGCTGATAGGGCTGTCAACACAATGTCAACCATGACAATAATAATCCAAGTCAGAGAATGAGTGAATGAGTAATTGTTAAAGGAGTAAGTAAAACAAAACAACTCACCTTCATTAACCGTATGAACCCCCGCCAAAGGATTCGAGCTCGTCCCCACATTATGATGATTATACCTAAAAATATGCTTCGACAAATCCCAATAAAACTTCGTGTCTAATCAAACACCCCCCGAGTCAAAAAAAAGGTCAAGTCAAATGAAGATACATCATATGGGTTGGTTGGATCACAACTCACCAGTATTCCCCGTAGGCATCCCCGGCCCAACTTTGACATAATCCCCCGCAATGTCCAAGCCTCTATGCGAATTATACGTCGCCTTAATCGTCCCAGAAAGTAACTTGTATGCCCCAGCCTCTTCACCCTTCGTAGGCGTTACCGGCGCAGGGGCTAACTCGTACCCACTGCTGAGGGTGAGTGATCCAGAGGAAGGCGTATCGGGGGTGGATATCAACGATCCGAATGCCGTGTAGGTCAAGTTGAATTCCTCTGCTAAGGTGGTGAAAAGCTGGGCGTCGTGGGACGAGGTTGCTTTTACTGAACTGTGCGAAGTAGAAAACAGAAAGGTTAAACTCAATCAGAACTTGACGGTGTTCGGCGTGGATGCGGATTATCGCTGTATCTGGAGTCAGTGTAACGTACCTAGTAGTAGCAATCCGATGATTAACAAGAGCCCAAGCCTGTTCCGGCAACGCATTACTCTTAACACCTCCCCGAATCAAATCAACCGCCTGCGTCGTCCCAACCAGACTCTTATAAAACTTGTTCTCGAACATCACTCGCTCGACCTCTCTTAGTGATTTGTCTGACGTCGCGGACTTTTTAATGGCTTTCCGCAGGGAACGTGGGAGGTCCTTTCCGTACTCGGCGAAGCATTGAAGGAGTTCATAAGCTGGGGTTTCCCGTTCCTAAATGATCGAGTTAGCGTAAGGACGGCGTGTAAGTGAGAAGAGCATATATGCTTCGGAATACTCACAAAATGTACCTCAAATGGGTTATTCTCAAGGTGTACCAGCAGCGCCGATAGAATACCTATGCTCTTTTAGCACATACATATCCTTCAATAAGTATCGTCAGAATCAAAGGAGTAGAAAGGAAGAAAGTACCGTATGATTAGGTGGAATACTAGAATGACCACCAGGCGTAGCAACATCAATGTTAACATTCAGAGCACCCTTTTCTGCAACACCAGGAGTAGCAAATACTGAGCCAAACTCTTCCGAGTAATCTCCTGCCAGCAAGTTCGAGGAATTCAATCAGTAAACTATGACCCGAAACACTGGACACACAGCGAAAGAAGGGATTTTATACTTACCGCCCTCATCGACGATAAACGCAAATGCGTCTTCACCGTACGTGTCGAGGAGATCTTTGGCGAGGGTTGATGCACCCTAATATGTATGATCAACAGAGTGATTCAATGTCGGCAGGATCTTTGAGTGTTGAGTCATCGGCTTACATGATGCCCACCACCTTCTTCATCAAACCCGAAACCAATCACGATCGTACGGGTAGGCTCAAAGCCTTTTTGCAAGAGCGTCTCAACAGCAGCCCTGAAGAGAGTATATGTGCGTCAGTCATCAAGAGGCGATAATCACAGGGAATGGCGCCATACATAATACCAATGATCCCACCCTTATCGTCGAATGAACCTCTTCCCCAAATAAATTCACCTTTTCATAGTGCGTTAGTATTACAGCGCGCTGATGAAGTTTTCAAAGCAGCGTACCATCAAAATATCCCGAGTACGGTGGATACTTCCATTCATCAACAGTGTCAGGGTTGACGGGAACAACATCTGAATGAATTACAGAATTTGTTAGATCGATACGCCCATGATTGTTCCCTAAGACTCAGAGATGCATACCAAAGTGTCCTGCCAGCAATGCCGGCTTCAGCGACGCGTCTAATCCTTTCCAAGTATACAACAACCCATACGTATTGACCTTCTTCAGCGTCAAAGTGGCGTGGCTTTTGAGCGGGTTGAGTGGTCATGCCTTGAGCTCCAAAATGCAATTTACATAAAAACTCACATTAGAGGAAACTTCTCGGATAGATACTCATGGAACAGAGCCCTATTTTCCCATCTTGGATCTTCTCCCACGGGTCCCATATCATCGAACGTTTCGGTCCTGTTCAAGCAGTTGGTCAGCTATTCAAAGGAAGAATCAAGGACGAATCACGCACTGTATTTGAACAGCCCCGCTCAACCAATCGATCGCAGTAGCCTGGAACGCGTCGCTATCGATTTCCTTCCCGATACTCGTCCACAACTCGCCATTCGTCTCAGGTACCAATACCTTGGACTGTGGACACAAATTCTCACCCATATATTCTTCAAGTCCAGAGCCTTGCACGCTAAAGGTTCCACTCTGTTTCAACCCAACATGATACGAAATACACGTCGAGAGAGCCGTAGCAGCAACAGCGAGCACAACGAGTTTCAGGTAACGTCCAAACTTTGGTGAACGCTGACGACGATGTAAAGGATTTTGCACGTCATGACTGGGGAGGAGGAAATCTTTCTCCTGCGACGAGCTGGACATGATGGAAGTCAGGAAAGAGAGCGGTAAGCGATATAAGCTTGAACCCAACCTCGAGAACATAGCGAGATATTAGGTCATCACGACGGGGGAAGGTAAGCGACCCGGGCGGCCCGGGCATCGCATTTGGGAGT
>RCHF01010389.1:0-16499 GCA_003987895.1 Neonothopanus nambi | reverse complement strand
AGCCATTGAACTAAGTTCACTCATTCCATTAAAATACTCATGTAAACGCTGCGTCATGGTTGGTGATCCACAACAGCTTCCACCTACTGTCCTTTCACAGGAGGTGAGTGATATTGCTTTCTTGGTATGATCAGGGCTGAAATCTGCCTTAGGCCACGAAATATCTATACAATCAATCTTTATTCGTTCGCCTACAGAAACAGCGACCAGATGCTGTTCATCTTCTTAGCATCCAGTACCGTATGCATCCAGAAATTAGCCGACTTCCGAGCAGCCTGTTCTACGCAGGTAGACTCAAGGATGGCCCTGGCATGGATACAAAAACCGCGCAGCCCTGGCAGTCCCATCCCAAATTCGGTATTTATCGATTCTTGAATGTTGCACAAGGCTTGGAGGAATCTAGTGGACGCTCGACGAAAAACAAACAGGAGTGCCGGGTGGCAATCGCGCTCTACAATCGACTCAGGAAAGAATATTCCTCAACTGACTTTGGCCTGAGAGTCGGCGTCGTGTCAATGTATCGCGCACAAATAGTTGAACTGAAGAATGCTTTCGAGCAGAGGTTTGGGCGCGATATATTAGGACAGGTTGCTTTCAACACAGTTGATGGCTTTCAGGGTCAAGAAAAAGATGTAATCATACTTTCTTGTGTTAGAGCTGGTCCCGGTGTAACGAGTGTGGGCTTTCTTACAGGTATGCTTTCAATCTGTATTGAGCGCGCTGTCTCGATAGTAATCACATTACAGATATTCGTAGAATGAACGTCGCTCTTACCCGAGCAAAGTCTTCCCTTTTCATCCTTGGGCATGTCAACACTTTAGAACGCAGTGACGAAACATGGCGTAAAATTGTCGCAGATGCAAGAGAGCGAAATGTACTAATTGACGTGAGCATTTTTTTCGTTTAATGGGCAAGGCAACATGACATTCATTTTTACATTGTTTAACAGGTTGACGAATCATTTTATACTGCTCCCAATGCCGCAACCAGTACCATCACCTCGAATAAGGCCCCGCTTCGCCAGAAGCCCAAGCTAGCCAAGGCTCCTGAAGCGGTGCCAATGGATTTAGCAACGCCAAAAGAACTGAAAGCCGCCGTATTAAATAGCCCTTCCAAATCAATAATCACCCCCCTCGTCCAAGCACCACCATCAAATACTGTACCTCCCCCATTACCAGACGTCCAGAGTAGCAAGAGAAAACGAGATGAGAGCGTCTCTGATAGAATCCCTGCACAGTCTTCGACAAATCAATCTGCAGCTACGACTGCAAATTCATCCAAGTCCGGCAACGGCCCACCGCTCAAACGCCCAAAGCAACCTCAAACTATGTTCATTCCCAAGAAAAATAAAGTGAGTAATATCTCTTGCAATCTTTCCTCGTAACTAATCAAGGATTCCCAGCGTCCTGCCGAGGACAATGCAGGCCCATCAAGTAATAGACGGCGACTCTGATACCTATCATATACTGTATAATATCTAACTAAATATTTTACGGCTGCAATGTATTATACATACACATTAGGCATATAACTACACGATCAAAGCGCTAGCGTAGACTAAAACTGTATTCTTAACTACTGTACATGTATAGACAGAATTTTCAGTTACTTATTTCAAGATGGAATCAGCTTTGACAGCCGGTAAATTCCACCCATCCGGCCCGAAATGCGGGGTAACCATTGGGACACCCGCGCTGTTCTTGGTTGGTTTTGAGAAAGTGCAAAGAGATTTTCCGAGGGAGGATAGCCATGCTGGATGAACGATCGTAAGACCTTTGACGCTTGTCAGTAAGATTATGAACGACAAGTAGAGTAGAAATGCATTCTCACCTTTAATCCAAAGCCGAGTGGTCCGTACGACTTCGTTGAATATAACATACTCCGGCGGCGAGACATTAGCAAGCAGTGATGACGGATGTATGAAGACATCTTCAGAAATTCCTAAAGCTCTGTAAGCAACACCCTTAGAGGAGGTATACTGGGTGCCAGCGGAAGTTGACTCGATGCGATCCTTTCTTATCGCAACTTGGTCAATAAATGCAGCTGCAAGTAGCTGTCGCAAAACCTTCAACTACATGAAATATAAGCATAGCACCAAAAGCGATGGAGCATGGAACCCAACACGTACCTGCAGGTCGCTTGGAGGTTGAAGATTAGGTATAAAACCTGCATGTATGCCGGGGAAATTTGTTTGAACAATATTACTAATTTGCGCGCGCAACTTGTGAACCTCTTCCATAGCCTACGAGGAAATGAGTCACATTTGAGAAGATCAGAACAACACACGGTACCTTGGGTCGAACAAAGTGCTCTGCGCAGAACTTGAGATCTCCGCCTGCATATTCGTAAGCTCCCACAACGGAGAGCATTTTAAAGATATCACTGGTGAAGTTTCCCAGAGCAGAATGGGTCTGAAAAATAGGTCGTCAACAACAACCCAGGCTATTGTTAATGTAGACTAACACGCTGTGAGTTGTAGAACGCTTTACGCCGTACACGAAGCGCTTCCTTTGCACGAACTGCTTCACTGTTAAGATGCGCGAGCTCTTCGTTATCGCTATCGTCTTCACTATTTTCAGAAGCTAGTAAAGCCTCCTCATGAAGGAACGGATCACCGACAGAGAGCGCAGACACGATAGCAATAACATAGGGAAGACATCCATGTTGTTGCCCGCTCACCAGCATCCTCGAGAATCTGGGCGATAGAGGGAAAAGCGACATAGTCTTTCCGAGCTCAGTGACCTGACCTTCCTTTGACAAAGCACCCAAATACGCGAGCATTTTTTCGGCTTTTTGCAAGCTAGCGCGGTCTGGAGGGGTAGGAAAAGGGAAGTTAACAACAGCATCTATATGCATGCTCTTCATTTGCAGAACAACCCCTTCGATAGGTATCCTGAGAATTTCAGGTTTCGAGAATTGATCAAAATGATGCTCATATAGCGCGGACGAGTATAAACGATAGCAGTGGCCAGGGCCGGTACGACCTGCACGACCTGCGCGCTGAGACGCAGAGGCTTTCGATATCCAGCTGACTTGAAATGCTTGGATCCCATTGATGACATCGTATCGACGCTACAGAGCGATGAGTTGCGAATGTCAAATAGGAGGTAAAACCCACTCACTTCTTTTGCTCTGCCACAGTCTACCACATAGCGGATACCAGGTATTGTCAGGGACGTTTCAGCAACATTCGTAGAGACGACAACCAAGCGGTGTCCAGGCGGAGGTGGTTGGAAGACTCGCATTTGCTTATCGCTCGGTAACAGTGAGTACAAAGGAACTACGTGCATCGGCACTGTACAACAAGTGACGTTAGATGTGTTCACCCCTCCATATGCGGAACGTACCCTCTGTCTCATTAACGTCTATCCCAAGCTCTTTGTCGAGCTCCTCTTCTTCGTCACTATCTAGCGCATCTGGATCTTCATCCATATCTGCGTCCACGTCAAAGGCAACATCGTCCTCTTGTGGTCCTTCACCCAGATCGATATCCTCAGCCTCAACATCAGCTAGCACGTCAAATTAGTATCCTACTCTTAGACTAAAAGAAGCTCCCACTTACCCTGAGCAGCACCAACTCTCCTGCTCTCGCCTGAGCCCTCAGTCGGGTTCTCATCAGTACCGAAGATACGTTGAGCTGCTCCTCGCCTTTTCCTCCGTTCCTCAATAGCCTTCTTTCCAAACCTAGCTTCCAGCTTACGACAAACTCCCTGAATTTCATTCTGCCCGGTAAGGAAGATCAATATGCCACCAGGAGGTAGTCTCGTATGGATCTTGGTAGACTTTTTGATTGCCTCAGTGACATAGTCAGACGCAGTGCGTCTATTGAAGTGCACAGTAACGGGATGCTGACGGGCGGCAACATTAATAACCGGGGGCGGGGATGAAAATAAGGTTGTATTCGATGCAAAGTCGTCTACCCGAAGGGTCGCGGACATGATAATCAGTCGGAGAGGCTGTAATGAGTAACTTGAGCGGGAAACCGAAGAAAAGAGTGATTGTATGCGTACTTTGGCATCCTGTTTACCTTCTTTCCACAACTCCTCTCGCAGCTTCAGCACTCTACTCAGAACGCCTATCAAGATGTCTGTGTTCATGCTCCGTTCATGAGCTTCATCGATGATGATGACAGAATATTTCGTCAACAAAAAGTCTGTTGCGAGCTCTCGTAGTAACACCCCGTCGGTCATGAACTTGATGGAAGTTGTCGGTGAGGTGGTTGCATCGTACCGTATCTGATACGAAACTTTTGATGATGTCAAAGATAATTCTTGGGCAACACGGGAAGCCATAGACATGGCAGCCACACGACGGGGTTGTGTTATACCGATCATCCCAGGACTATCTGGAATTGCTTCACTACTGTGTTCATTGATGATTATAAGAGCGTCACTTACCACTATCAGGCGATCCAAAACCCGCTTCGTATAGAAACTGCGGTATCTGCGTCGTCTTTCCGCTACCAGTTTCACCGCATATAATGACAACAGGATTGAGCAGAACGGCCTCCATAATTGGCTGTTCCTCTGCCACCACTGGCAGAAGCAGCCGTGCTTCCTGAACCTCAGGCGGCCGTGTAATCGAGACAAACTTGGTTTTGACCCCTACCCCATCCCCCGGCTTTCTTGATTGCAAGTGCTGAGAGAACGAAGTGGAGGGTAAATGTAAATCTTCCCCTAAAGGCCCTCGCATTTCGACAGGTTTGACTGAATCAAGTTTTCGTTTTTTTGCAGGCGGGGGTTGAGAGGGGATTGACTCGGAAGTTTTTTCAGCGGAATCGGAAGAGTTATCGTGACCTTTGGCAATATTGAGCTGCTTCAAAGCCCAGTCCTTGAAACCGAGGCTTTTTTTGGGTTTTGGAGGGGACTCGGGCTCTGAATCACTATCTTCGTTGTCTTCGTCCTCGTCCTCGTCCTCATCATCATCACCCTCTTTTTCTTCGGCACTGGAATCCTCGCCAGCATCAGAAGGAAGCTCCACCTTGTCTTTGACATCCGTCTCATCCTCAGAGGAATCATAGGCCGAGTCTGAGCTATCAAATGATGAATCTGATTCGACTGGGGCTGTCGGGACTGATTTAGTCTTCCAGCTTGGAAAGGCAGTCTATAATTAATTAGCCAATGTTACATGGTACATATAAGTCTGATACTATACCTTTTTTTTCTCTGACTTTGGACGTACTTTTGGAGTTACAACACTCCCGTCTGCATTACGCTTGAGTGCGCCACCGACAGTGGGTTGGGTGAGGTTCGCTGTTGCGGATGGCGTCCCTTGATCATTTGCGCCTCCTATGGTGTCCTCACCATCTTCCTCCTCGTCATCTACTTGAATAACATCGTATAACCCATCGTGCCGTTTACGTTTCCCAGAAGACCCGCTCAAAGCTCGACGCACTTCCTTATCCTCCAATTTGTCGAGAAAGTCCTGGTGAGTCGTAGCTTTTCCAGTACCAAGAGTAGAAGAGGATTGTAAATGCACGGTAGAAGGCAGCTGAGCCTGACTCTGGCTGGAGAAAATAAGTGTATATTCCGAGTGATATAACAATTTGCGTACGATAGCTTTTCAAGGATTTCGACGCGCTCTTCTTTTTTGAGTTTTTTGTCCTATTCATGTGTGAGCGACAGTTGAAGGCGAACAGACTGTTCACTTACTATGTACTTCTCGAGCCTCTTTTTCTTCTTGCTTGTCCATTTTGATTCTGATTGAGCGATGAGCTGAGATGGAGAATAAATACAAGTCGTACAGCAAGACTAAAAACACACTTGTTGCTTCAATTTTTGTTTCCTATCCAACTCTTTCTCCTCTTTCGTCTTGGGTGTATAGAGCAGTACATTTGAATCTTCGTGCTCCTTTTTTGCTTTTCCTTTTTTTCTTGAGCCAGCTGTGGACTGACGTGCTTTGGCATTGTAACGTTCTCGAGGGACAGGGCCCATCGTGGAGAAAATTGAAAATAAAATGATTTCCTAGTTCGGGCCGCTCAAATTACTTACAGTACCATCTAAATACAGTATGTCATAACGTGGATCTCAAAACTAGTGCAAGCCAGACAGGATTGATTATCATAACTACTGCTACCTCTGCCTCCGCCAACTGGAGTCCTACTTTCTTTGCAATTCCAATATGGAAACTGTGAGGTAAGATACACCAGGGATTGACGGAGGTTGTCTCGACTTAGTCATGACAGCAAATTTCTCTTCAAGTTCAAGTTTCACTCCGTAATCGAAACGAACCGGCAGATAAAGCTCGAGATGCAATAAACTGGGCAAGAGAACGTCCTCCGAGTCGATTGTAAGCGAATCCAGTAGCGCAATACAGGCATCTCTCCGGACATTGATCTCTGGATCTAGCCAGCCGTACTCTTGATTAAAGCCAAATTTGACGAGTCGGAGTGTAGGAGTTAAATGAAAGAGTTCACCAAGTTGACCTCTTGTTATGAAATTGATATCAGATAGATACAGCGTCTGCAGAGTGCATCCCGATCGCCAAATCAGAGATCGGAAATCTTCCAAGGGGAATTCCAATTCCTCAAACATGCAATTACAACGGATGCGTAGATCCACCAAGGAAGGTAAAGTCAAAGTGCGGAATGCCCAGGAGAATCCAACCGGGACATCACAATGGAGATCCAATGTCAAAAGTGCAGGGTAAGCGAGTGGTAGAGCTGGCACCACGAAATTGCTGTCCCAAAAAGATACCTTAAGCTTCTCGACGTTAACACATCGGCATAGAATGTCAAGGGTATTGGAACTTAGGGTTAATGACTTGAGCTGGGAGTAAGGAAATACAAAAGATCTCCTATCGTAGACTTCCAGAGAAGTAAGGTTGGGAACAACTTGGAACAGATTCGAAATTGAGTCCATTTCTTCATCGTCAAGTGTTGAAAATGAAAGTGTCTGCAGATTAGGAAAATTTCCATTTACACGACAGGGGAGTTGGGATCGCAACTCTGCATGCACCTTTTTCCACAACTTGACATCAAAGTGCATGCTCACAGAAAGCCATCTGTGAGAATGAGACAACAAAGCTCGAAGGAGATCCAAGCAAGGAGGCCCTTCAAAGCCCAACCGGCTGCGGCCACTGATTGCAATACTCAGGGGGAGAGGTTGAGACATTTGGAGGTGATGCGAAATCAAGCTAGTGTAGGAGATGTCTTCGAGGTTTATATTCCACTCCAGTCCAACCCACATTTGCGGCGTTGATTTCGTGACTTCCCTCCAGTGATGACACACATGTGAGATATGTATCGGAGCTTGGGACCATGCTTTATCATGACCATAGTCATAGCGCCCCCCCAGAATCCATTCGGATGTTGATAGCGAGAAGATTTCTCCAAGTATCTCTACGGGTAGCTTGCGGATAGGAGCAAAGAGCCCTTGCGTTTGATCGTGATATTTTTGAGAACGTTTGCGATCTTCCTCGAGCTTAGAGATTGTATCGCGAAGCCGTACAATTTCGGTATCGATGCGGCGAATTTCCTCCACCCGATCGTCTATAAAGCGAGAAAGTTGGGGGATCTGTGGTCCACTGGGTACAACATTGTCACGTAGAAGACCTAGGATGGAGGTCGAGTCGATGGAAATCATGGAATACTGAGAGTGAGACTCGGTGGCGTGACCACATTCGCGGCTACACGTAGCAGAGGAATGGAGAGAGCCTTGCATGAGTCGCAAGAAGCTGTGTCCGAAAACGTTGAAGGGGGTGAAAAGGCAGGGACGGAGGAGTATTTCTTTTTGAAGGGAGCCAGGATTTATGGTGCTAGCCTCTAGGGTTCCGAGTCCTGATTGTTCTAGAGAAGAGCGAGTAATTTGACAAGACTCAACGGAAGATACAACTTGAATTGAAATAGGCAGCCTGTGTACAACCTATCAAGGCTAAATTCTAATGGAGAAATTGTTCTACTTACTGAAGATTGTATGAACGAGATATACGCAAGGGCCAAGAGCGTACACGAGCAGAAGTTTGAGAAATCCGAGAAAATTTACGACTGTGACGATGTAAATCAGTTTAAGGCCCCGGTGTCAGTACTTCAGTTGCGACTCTGAGTCCATCCTGACAGTAGGCTCTTATGTAAGCGTTATACTGACTCTACACCAAAAAATGATTTCCTAGTTCGGGCCGCTCAAATTACTTACCTTCACAATGTAACTGACCAGTATGTAGCAGATATGTAGTATCCTCCTAGCTTATCATAGCAAAATAACATGCATTGGATACTTGAACTGTTAGTTAGATACAAACTGCGAGATACACATTTTGAACAAGACACACATAGTACATCGTAGAGATATAGATACAGAAAGTCATAGCGAGTGTCTCAAAACAAGAACATTGCAAGAACAGGTCGTTGCCAGACAGGATTGGTTATCATAACCACTGCTACATCCACCTCTACCAGCTGACGTCCTGTACTTTGATCAATTGCAATATGGAAACTGTGAGGTAAGATACACCAGGGATTGATGGAGGCTGTCTCGACTTAGTCATGACAGCAAATTTCTCTTCAAGTTCCACTTCGTAGTCGGAGCAAACTGGCAGATGAAGCTCGAAATGCAATAAACTGGGCAAGAGAATGTCCTCCGAATCGATTGTAAGTAAATCCAGTAGCGTAATACAGGCATCTCTCCGATCATTCAACTTCTCCGAGTCTAGCCAACCGTAGTCTTGATTAAAGTCATATTTGACGACTCGAAGTGTAGGAGTTAAACGAAAGAGTTCATCAAGTTGAGCTCTCGTTATGAGAATGAGATCAAATAGATGCAGCGTCTGCAGAGTGCATCCTGATCGCGAAATCAGAGATCGGAAATCTCCCAAAGGCAATTCCAAGTAATCAAAGAATCTGCCATTATAGCGGATGCATAGATCTACCAAGGAAGGTAAAGTCAGAGTGCGGAATGCCCAGGAGAATCCAGTCGAATCACAATGGAGATCCAATGTTGAGAGTGTAGGGTAAGTGGGTGGTGGAGTTGGTACCATGAAATCTCTGTCCCAAAAAGATAGCTTAAGCTTCTCGACGTTAGCACACCGACCTAAAATGTCAAGGGTTTTATCGTTTAGTGTCAATGACTTGAGCTGGGAGTAAGGAAATACAAAAGATTTTGAAAATCTCCTATCTTTAACTTCCAGAGAAGTAAGGTTGGGAGCAATCTGGAACAGATCCGAAATTGAGTCGATTTCTCCACCGTGAAGTGAAAGTGTCTGCAGATTAGGAAAATTTCCATTTACACGACAGGGGAATTGGGATCGCAACTCTTCATGCACCATTTTCCACAACTTGTCATCAAAGTGCATGTTCACAGAAAGCCATCTGTGAGAATGAGACAACAAAGCTCGAAGGAGATCCAAGCAAGGAGGCCCTTCAAAGCCCGACCGGTGGCCACTGATTGCAATATTCAGGGGGAGAGGTTGTGACATTTGGAGGTGACGCAAAATCAAGCTAGTGTGGGAGACTATATTGAGATTGATACGCCACTGCAAACCAACCCACATTTGCGGCGTTGACACTGTGACTTCCCTCCAGTGATGACACACATGTGAGATATACATCGGAGCTTGAGACTGTGCCAAATTATGATAGTTATGTCTCCCCCACAGAATCAATTCGGATGTTGATAGCGAGAAGATTTCTCCAAGTATCTCTATGGGTAGCTTGCGAACAGGAGCAAGGAGCCCTTGCGCTTGGTCATGATTTCTCTGGGAGCGCTCGCGATCCTCCTCAAGCCCAGAGATTAAATCACGAAGCCGGGCAATTTCGGTATCGATGCGGCGAATTTCCTCCACCCGATCGTCTATATAGCGAGAGAGTTGGGAGATCTGTGGTCCACTGGGTACAACATTGTCACGTAGAAGACCTAGAATGGAGGTCGAGTCGATGGAAATCATGGAATAATGGGGCTCGGTGGCGTGACCACATTCACGGCTACGCGTAGCGGAGGAATGGAGAGAGCCTCGCATGAGTTACAAGAAGCTGTGTCCGAAGACGTTGAAGGAGGTGAGAAGGCAGGGACGAAAGAGTATTCCTTTTTGAAGGGAACCAGGATTTATGGTGCTAGGTTCTGAGTCCTGATTGTTCCAGGGAAAAGCGAGTGATTTACAAGACTCAAAGATCGAAGATCAATGGAAGATACAATTGGAATGGGCAGCCTGTGTACAACCTATTGAGCCCAAATTCCAATGGAGAAGTTCCAGTTGCTCTACTTACGCTGTAGATTGTACGAACGAGATTTACGCGAGCGTCAAGAGTGTACACGAGCAGAAGTTTGAGAAATCCGAAAATTTCGATAAAATTTGCGACTGTGACGATGTAAATCGGTCTAACTCTTCGAAATGGGCAGCCTGTGTACGGCCTATTGAGGCCAAATTTCAATGAAAATGTTGCTCCACGTACGATGGGATTGTATGAGCGAGATATACGCAAGGATCAAAAGTGTAGGATCTTATGTAAGTGCTATATTGAGTACACCTAGCGCCCGCATGCAAAGTCTATCATCACCCCAAGACGAGGCCTCAAGTAATCCTTTGAAGCATCATACGATGCACAGCGCAGCGCAGCACATTGATACCGCTTTCCCTTCCTCACCTCGTATACATACATGCCATTGATATAAAACTCTCGAAGAGCGCCTATCTACAACCCTTGAATTCACCGTCGACTGGATGACTGCTTTTCATCTTCCAACTAGTTTCAGTTCCAGTTCGGCTAGTCTCCTGCGACTTCTGACATACCAACTGCACTGACAGTAACCTTACCCATGGCATCATGTCGTCCACACACACGTCCATCATCATCAGAACACCTCCCAATCCGCAGTCTTCTTCCTTGGCTCCTCGTTGTGTGAGCCAGCAGTCGTAGGCGCTTGGTGCAGCCCCGATGGCATTTTGATAGAACCTCGGGGACGATGCGAGGTGAGTATGGCGAGCCGGAAAGACAAGTGCGCCCACGACGACGTCAGAGTGGCCGTTGACTTTTTTCTTGTTAGGGAGTGCATCACAATATCAGTGCTGAGAAGGAGAGGGGAACTGTAGAAAGGTGAGGCAAAGGTGTTGTCTACTAGTAGGAGTGGTCGAGAAGACGTAGATGTATGAGGAATCTGAGAATTGCGTATCGAGAATTTGAGCGAGTCATTGAACGTCTTGTCAACAATAAACGCCATCGATGACAATCCATTGCAGTGTGCACGAGAATTTCCTGTGTTGGTATGGATGCACTAGGCAGCAAGTGTCTTAACGCGAACAGGTGTCGCTAAGGTTTGGGAGACAGATTGGCGCACTGACTGACCCACTCGTTAACTGCAGGTCTCAGCAGGTTGTTCATCCCTGAGTCTGAGCGAGAATTTCTCCAAAAAAGGCGCAGCTTCACCTGCCCAGACAGCCATTAGGTGAAACATGGCACCGCAAGAGAATCTGTCTGCACGAATTGGACTATAGGGTATCCCTCTCTCTCTATTTCTGCGAAACAGCTGACAATTGAGCAGACTTGAAGAAATATGAAGGAAAACACAAACCTGGTGCCATCCAACCTTCAGTGCCACACATACCTGTTATGGTATCTTCCTCACTCTCCATTTGCACCGCAATACCAAGATCAATGATTAAAAGCCTATTATCCTGGTCAAACACCAGGTTCTGGGGAGTAATATCAAGGTGTGCTATGTTTCTGGAGTGGAGGAAGGCAAGGCCTCTCGCAAGATCAACGCTCATGGCCAAGAGGTGATCCGACAGCTTTTTTATCTCTCCAGACACCATGTAATCACCCAGGACTGACATGAACGGCAGAACAACATATACCCATGTGTCGCTCGGGATCATTTCGCTGAAGTGAAGGATGTTGGGTGCCCCGTGGTCGTTGCAGAGCTTTAGGAAGTCGATCTCCGGCGACGTTTTGGGAATCACCTTGATGACATACTTTGTACCCGACCCGCCCCGTGCTGTGTACACCTTTGACGTTTTCTTGAGAGACTGTTAGAATACGGCAATAGCAAAGAGATGTTTTTACATACTGTGAATTCAGGGTGTACCTGTCTATCAAGAATGTAACCCCTTCTGGCAAGGGCAGTGGAATGCCGCTGAGTTTCACGCCAACGCGCTGCAGCCCTTTTGCTAGAAGGTTCTCCGCTTAGACCACCCGAACCGCCCCCGCTTTCCCTAGGCCGCTTCCTACTGGCCGCAAAACCTGCCATCCCCTCGTTTCCCCGTCCGTTGTCTTCCCGTTCCTCATCTCCCCATCCCTCTTCGCCTCCGTTCCCAGCGTGGGGTTGAGAAGGGGTCTGCAAGGTTCCGTGAAACCTATAAGCTTTCAGACTGTTTATTTTGTGCTTCCCCGCGTAAGACCACAGGGCTTTCCTGTCACACAAGTTATATAAGACTACCATGAATTGCAGTGCTTCTGCCGTGAGAGCGAGATGGTACGATTTCGGGTAATAGAGCACCTGGAACGATAAGTCTTTGAGTACTACTGTCGAACAGGCGATAATAGAAAACAACCTACCTCTTCCTCCGAAGGGTACATGTAAAAAATCGTCGCAATGAACTCACGGTCTATGTAGATCACCGGTAGGATAAAGAGCTCCCCGGCTGGTCCCAGATCTTTAAACATTCTCACTAGACATGCACCCTGCAGTTTGAGCCTTTGCAAGTCATGTCCTGGCTCCGAATAGGTTTCGCTAAGCCATAAAGGTTGGTAGCCTCTCCAAAAACAGTTGTCTGACGTCGGGGTGTGTTTGAGGTATTGATTTGGCAGGCACTCCGGCGTTCGGCATGGTAGGTGAAACGAATGCGGCCAATTCTGCATGGGAAACCTTCTACAAAAGTGGGGATTTTAACAAGAAAAATGGGGAAAAAAAGGTTCTCAATACTGAGAACAATGGTTACTGCACGATGTCTTACATGTGAGGTTGATTGTTTTCATCTAGCGCAGTTCGAGACCGCATCGTGTTGGCGAGAGGCTGGTAAAAGGCAGCATCCATTGTGGGCTCTCGCGCATCATCCTGGTACAGGAAATAGCGATTCACCTGTCCCAACAAAGTAAAATAATAGTGAAGACCCTCACATCTCATCGAACTGTCATTCTGCCCAGGTACTCGACCATCACCGTCATCTATCTCCAGACATTCCTGCAAGTTGCGGGGCGCCCCACCTGATGCTTCTAGCATCTGATACTCCTGGAACACACACTGTATAAGAATAAAAAGCGAAGGCGAAGAAATGAAAGTATCGCACCATAGCGCGTATTTTCCTTTTCCTGCTCATCTCCATGGCAAAATCCAACACTTCTTTGACAACACCATCTGTGGCCAGCAAGATCTTGTTATTTGTGACATCGTCGTCCGTAAATGTTGCGCCCTTTGTCGCTTTCACCAAGGCGAAAGGCCATGTGGACCATTCTTAATTTGAGGATCATAAGTTTGACAATGAGAGCTTGGAAGGGTAACAAGTTACTTACCAGAGTCCAGAACCTCAATAACGACCCACATATGACTGCCGTATACATTCCCTCGAAGAGAGACTGATATTGACTCATGTTCGTCCGCCTCCTTTACTTGTTCGGTAAGCACCTCCCGGACGTTAAACGGCAATCCTCCCTTCCTAGCGCGGTCCTCACTCAGGACAGCCTCTCCAGGTGGAAGGTAGAGCTTCGTGTTGACATTGGGTGCGCCAATGTACACAGCAAGTTCCTCGCCATCCGCGGATTGTTGCATCAATATTTCGCGCTTGACTGAATATGTGAGCGCGGTAGGAGGCGCTCGGAGGACGCGGTTATCCACTAGAGTGTGACAGCCAGTAGAGTCGATGCAGTAAACAGAGTATGTCAGGTTGATGTAGTCTTCAGTTTGGGCCATGGTGGAGGTTCTGGTCCAACTCAGGGGCCCGGCTGGCTGTTCCATGACCAGTACCGCAATCTCTTCGTCATCGATCTGCTCACCTCGTCGTCTACTCGGCCCTCTGGCTCAATGACAGAAGAAGCTTCGGATCCAGCAGCAGAGAGGATGATTCAATCGATAGAGAGGGTTTGTCGCATCGTCAAGAGCCGCCTTCTTTCCCGACTCTTCATGAGCAATCGTAAAAGCCATAGACCACAAGATGGTCCCTGGTCAAGGGGTTCAAGCTTGAGAGGTAGACTGGGAGAGGACAAGCGACATCGCGTGTACAAGTTATGTACTACATAATTGACATTCATGCCGCAAAGTCATGTAAAAGATAGCATTATTTTCGTACAAAAGCCGTCGACATACATGTCGTCTACGTAGGTAAAAATACAAGGTCGTAACCATGGTATTATACAATGCAAGCGATATACAAGTGCTCTCCCTTCCGAAACCCCAAGGACAGCTCAGCCCTGCTCAGCCGAGCTTGGTCCTGATATATTTTAAAATAAGTTCCGATTCGGCTGGGTCACCAGACGATGGTAGTTCGTGCAAGTAATCAGGTTGACATTGATGTTCAAGCCGAGGGGTTGACACTCCCTTGAGCGATGCGGTCCGAATGGCATCTCGTCTCCGAAGAAAAGCCGCCACACCAGAGACGGCGAGGGCGAAGAGACCGACTCCAAGAATGCTGAGCACATCGAGTAGTGGCATGAAACCTACACTCTGATGCAACACAGACCGGGGACCATATTCCATCAAAGGCAACGAGCGGGCTTTGGTGAATTAGTCCTTGGTCTGCAACGCAGAGAATGCACTGTTAAGCATACCTTGTACGACACCGTGCGTCCTTTCATGAGGTAGAGAGCTGGATAACCATGAGCCTAACATGATAGACTATACTCGACTGAGATACTTACTCAAAACCACATCGATAGGGGATCTCCTGGTCACAAGAGGATACTGATATCCCTTGAGCACTTTGCCAATCGTTCTGATCCAAGATCGATGCACCGAGGGCCGTGGATGCAACCAGTGCGAGCACAAAGGATAGATAGAGCAATCTCATGATGAGAGGTTGGAATGATGAAAGGATTGCTGGGGAGATGAGCCACTGAGATGACAGCAAGACTCCAACAGATAATAGTCGCCTCTAGAGCGGGAAGGGTGGCTACTCGGATCTTGAGGTTATATACTCAGGTACGTGGCAGTAACTGAATATTATTTTTTGTCAGGAGCCGAGACGAAACTGAGTGAATGATGATCACTCAATCGAGACATCGTGTATCCTCTCGGGCAGTGCGGAGAAAGACATACAAATTTAGGTGGTCAACGGGTAACGACGAGCGGGAGAATAAGGTCGTAGACAACAAGATATTACATACACACACCTCCTGATTCACACTCCGGGTACTGCTTGCCCGCAAACTATCACTACGCTACTGAAGATGGCTGCAATGTCCTTGTATACTTACGTTGACCCTCCAAATCAGAATCTGGTAGCATTCTTACAAGGATGTTCTCTCAGCTTGGCTGACAATCCTCTATGTAGGTTTGCTGTATATGTAGGTACGGAATCCAATTCACCCTCCTTGTTCTTGGTCAAATGCCTGTTTAGGACGCCCTTTACGACCCCTTTAACAACTCGAAATTGCTCCCATACGTTTTGTCGAGATTGTATTTTGCAATCCCTGCAACATTCACCCCAATGTCCTATCGACAGGATATCACTCAAGGCAGATGAACTGAATCCTGCGGACCCCATCATCAGATCGGTCTGTCGCCAACTACTCCTCAATAACCCGTATCTTACTCTCGTTCCAGCTTGTGGATGAACTCTTAGTGGAATGCAGCAACAAAGGCCTGGGATGCGCGCATATATGTCAACGACAACTTCTCGATGTACATCTCAAGACGACTTGTCCATATGGCTTTGTCCCTTGTCCAGATGGGAAATGTAATCAGGTTCTTCGAAAAGATGTGGGAAATCATAAATGCTCTCGAGTACGTTGCGATGACTGTGGGATGGAGGTCAACGAAGTAGATCTGGATGTGAGCTACATCATTTGTTCCAACAGTAGCGACGACATTGACGATTCTCTAGTCACATCGGGCTGAATGTTTTGCAAAGACGTTCGAATGCAAAGACTGTCACTCCGAACTGCCCTACTCCCTCAAGTCTTCACATTCTGCCTCTTGTCCTGAATCTACAGTACCCTGCACACATGGTGATAATGGGTGTACATGGGAAGGAAAACGAGCGTCGTTGTCTTCTCACATTGTGACATGTCCATACGAAGCCATCAAAGGCTTTCTGTCTCTTCACGAAACACGGAGGGCCGCTCTTGCCGACGAGAACATGATTCTCAAGCAACGGATCAGCACACTCGAGAACTTTATACACGACATAACGGCCGACCTGCAAAATGTCAAAGCGGCCTTGGGACCTTGGTACCGGAATCCTCAATCCATCAACTTCCAAGGAGCTTCTTCCCAATTACCTCTTGCCCTCCAACCTCTGAGTGCATCTTCCTCCGAGCCAAGCAATACGCCGACCTCCCCCGTGCATGGTCCTGCTTTACCCTCTCCGTCCGTTGAGCAATCATACGACTACCTCGCGCCTTTCTTCCCTGCCGAAGA
>RCHF01010383.1:0-14899 GCA_003987895.1 Neonothopanus nambi | reverse complement strand
GTTGTTCCTGGTTTGCGTCTGGGAAGTATGTGTGGGACGAGCTTGGGTTGAACCTATCGAGCTCAGACTTGGGGAGAAAAATGAGAGTAGAGAGTCTCTGGGCGTGAAGGGAGAAATTTGACTAGGGAGCTTGATCCAAGGACGAAGCATAGGAAGCGATCTCCCAGGACTTGCTGGTTTTGACTCCTGGCTCTCAGCAGGGCTTGATTTCTCCAGGTCCTTCGCAATGAAAGAGTCTACATTACGATGTACGCCACCGAAGAGAACGTTGCGTATTCGTTTCACATAAACAAGTAGGCAGGTACCAAGCGAGAACGCTAGAAGACCAAGAAGTACGCAGCCGATGATCAGTGGTGTACGACCATGGTTAGAAGGCGTACTAGCAGCAGCAAAGTCGCCATCCCCTCCATCAGTGGAAAGAGGAGGATAGGCCGAACCCGTCGGTTGAGAAAGGGCTTTAACAGATGCGACAGCAGGAGAGAAAGGTGTGGTGGTGGTGGTAGGTAGTAAGTCGGCGGATGTTGAGGAAGGAAATCCAGTTTCATCGACATTAGATGCGGTGGAATCGGTTGGATCAAATGCAAGCCCTGGTGCCAAATAGATACCAGAGAAAACGGCGGGCGATGCTAACGGGGCGGGAGTTGCAGAGGGCATGCTTTGTGACATGCTAGTCGGGGACGCAGGGATGCTCGTATCAGATAGATGAAGGGCATAAGTCGCAGTGAATGCGAGAGGCGAAATCTCCGCTGTATCCATGCTCGCTTGGGCATCCATGAACACATATTTTAAGACCAATGATACAGGAGGTAAACTTGTATCGCCAAGGGAAGAAGCTGACACAGTATCAATTCTCGTAGTTTGCTCGCTATTCTCTTGGAGGCCATCCGCAGGAGAGCTGAGGTCTAGCATATCCGTTGACGATTTGACAATATCTGACTGCGGTTCAGGCAACGACCGAGAAACAGGAACAGCGAGATTGGTTTGAGCGTGTAAGAGGACGGCCAAGACGTTGAGGAGACGCGAGATACCGCCGGATGTAGAACTTGAAGAATAGTAATGGTCCATCTTGAAAGAGAGCGTGTGTTGCCGTGTGGGCGCGTAGTTGGAAAGGATAGTGGTGGTTTAGGATCAAGAACAGTCTAGTCGGACTTTGAAAAATCATCGTCCACGTTATCACATAGAAACAAATAGGCATACACAACGGTATCCACAGCTTTGACAGCATCAGTAGCTAGGAAAGCGCAAGAATCGAAATCAAATTACATTACTGAAAAACATTCTCAATTGAAAATTATAAAAGTAATTGTTTTCCACCTGAAATCTAGCAGCAACTTGTTTCGATCAAGTGACCTCAGGGTTATGGGCCCTGCGCGCTACCACTGCGCCATGCTGCTGTTGGAGAACGTTCTCATGTTGCATATATCATAGATGTGAACACCCGTATCATACACAGTAGCTACTGTAATCGTCCCAGTTTATCAATCCATACACACGCATTTTGAATAACTTGTTTCCGAGCCTTGTCCGAAGGAATGATTGGTACCCCGGCGAAATCATGCGACGCATCTGCCTGTATATCGAGCTCAACATCGACACCGTCATCTTTCATCAGCTGTGTTAGCTGCTTGCATTCCCGCTCTAAGGACTCCGCACCCCCAATAGAGATGAAGGTGGGTGGATAGCCAGTGTAGGATCCGGCTGGTGCTCGATCTGTCCGGCGCAGATTAGCTTTTGATTTTGCGTGTAGAATAACTCAGAGACCAAACACTCACTGGGTGTGAAGTAAGGCGTACTGAGAAGAATCGGAGGATTGTGGCCCAGAAGACGGAAGTTTGCTAGATGAGATGTTTTAAGCATGTCGATAGAAGTATTTGGTCGGGGACCAGTGATGCCTTGAGCTATTTCCAGATCAACCACTGAAATGCAAAAACTGGTCAGTGACCGTAAAATGACTTGGAACTCAAGGTCTGTGTTACCCCAATCTAGACAAGGCTAGAGAAAAAGTGTATCCGAGTCAGTTTCAGTGTAATGGAATGTACGATAGCATAGGTACCGAAAACAGCATCATAGCTAAAGGCATAGGGAGGACTTTCTCCTCGTATAGATACCTCATCAAAAGAGGTGCAAGGTTTCCTGGTGAGCGAGCGGTAAGATCGCATGTATGTATATACGGAAAGGACTTACCTCCTGCACAAGCACCCATAAAAACGATTCTTGAGGGCTCGATCCCGAGGGTCTTCACGAGGTAAGAATAGGCTGCCAAGACATCAAGAAGTTGAGCAGGATGACATCCTTCGTGAACTAGGCGATAGTCCACAGCTGAAAAACAGTGATATTGTCAAATCAAACTGCTGTGCATGGTGAAGTTTCTCAGCTTACACAGAATATTCTTGATTCTCGAATGCTAAGTAGGTCTCGTCAGTTGAGTGAATGTATAGAAGGATTATCTGAGGTGAAAGACCTTTGATAGAAGTCGAGGTATCTCTATTCATCATGTTAAGAATGCTACATGAGACAAGTTCGAGAACACGATACTTACCTGACTCCCCATAAGATTCTGTACCGTTTCCCATCATATATCCACCTCCATGTATCCAGAGACCAACTAAATCCTTTCCATGTTCAAGAGGTACATCTTTCGGCCAGATATACCCCGGAATCCTTGCTGGCTTGATCTTGTCGTCAACTGCAATCCCGCGAATCAACGACTCTTCTGCAGGATCCAGCCAAACAAAAGCCGTTTCCTTGAGCTGGCTAGAGGGTGGCTCCTTCGTTTTGTCAGTAGACAAAAAATGCATTCCACATTCCGCATTAAGTGGCATGATCCATCGAATGAGTCGTATGCCCACACATTCTTTCACGGTCCAGGATTTTCGAGGACGTGGGGTGATGGAATAATACACAGTCCAGAGAGGCAGGAGGAATACTAGAGAGGATATGCGGCACGCGACATATACTGCTTTGAATGGTTGTCGGCTCTTCAGAGGGAATTTTTTCAAGCGGGGGTCCGGATTGGAGACTACTGAGGATGCCATCGAGGGTCGGCGAGATATTAACCAAAATCCTCTTGGATTAAATGCAAACCGGGAGAGGGAATACGCAATTATCTCGGCAGATGTGAAGTGTTTTACTAGTATCAGTAGGGCGCAGTAGTGCTGCGCGGTGTCATTCGCCTCCCATCGCTAATGAAGTCAAGCATAAAAGGACTGGCAAGGATCTGGTAAGGATCTGGTAAGGATCTGGTAAGGATCAGATTCAGAGTCCAGACTGAGCAATATTATCGACCCGTGAGAATTACATACCTAATCAAGTCAAGTCAGGACCCCCGAAAATACTGGGCCTAGGTCGGATACCAAATTCACCGATTTTGCCGGTTTGTAGGTGGACCGGAAAATTGCCTTTTTTGGTAGGTCTGTAGGTGGATTGTGTGTCTGACCTCCAAATGACGCCTCCTGTAGGTGGAAAGATGTATCCGACCTCTAAAAATCCAAAAAAAAATCCCAAAATTCCCCAAAAATTTGCTACAGCTCCTACTCAATGTAGAGAATTATTTTATATACTCAGTTCATGTTAGTAAGCCCCAGTGGCGCTATAAAAACCCTCTACTAGTCAATTCTAGCCATTGTCTACAGGCCAAAGACATGTCCATCTCATTATTACCAAAGGTCTGTGGACACTGGAGAGCCAGACAATGAGGAGAAGAGCCAAACGCAAGTAGAAGATCATGAAGCAAACGTCGAGAATGTGGTCTGATGTGGTCCAATCGAACAAAGCGGCCCAGCGGGTGTGGGACACACCTACCATACATAGATGATAGGTGGACAGTAACCAAGTCACCATGCTGGGGCTAACCTATAGGTGGACAACAATATCTGACTGTCGTCCACTAAACAGTGCCTGTAGGTGGACTTTTAGTGGGAGCCTTATCCGAGTTTTGCTGAAAAAAGGTCGGTTTGTAGGTGGATCTGTATCTGACTAGGGCTACCTATTTTCGGGGGTCCTGTCAAGTCCCTCTAAGATGTCACATGACATCTCTCGGCCGAATCTCTGAGTCTCCGGCGTTGTGGTCCGAAGCAGGCTGATCCTGGCACATCATGGCGTTTACTTTATGTTACTGTACAGCAGGACAGAGCGGGACCTAGCGAGACACGGACAGATTCGGCCAAATTTCAATAACTCTGTGCCTATACATGATATGCACTCAAGTCTCACGTAGGTTCTGGACCGTGATTTTTAGTAAATCAGTTTCTGATCTCAGGTTCATGCGATCTTCTTGGATCGACATGCATCCGTGGCTATTTCACCCATTTCATACTTAAGTAGGTGTCAATCTGCAAACCAGGGGGGAGAAGCACTGTGATCAGCAAATCCGATGTGCATTCGAGCAAAAAAACCATACTGATAGCAACTGTCTGACAAATTTGAGTCGGCCTTACCTAGATGAATCATGATTCTGATTCATGAATGGCCCCCGGCTGTGTATCTCTAAACATCTAAGAATTAATGAGACAAAGTTGAAGTTTAGGTGAGCAAGGAGGCTGCAACAGGGTATGAACACGATTCGACTTTGGAGTATGGATTTACCGACAGTTGTGCTGGGTATTTATCTGCCACAGCGCCCAGTTATCTGCCATAGCACTTAGTTATCTGCCGCAAGCGCCATGAGTTGTCTATGAGTGTGAGATGATGATGGCGAGAATACCTGTATACTTACTTACATACAAGCTCCGCCCGGCCACCGAAATGTACTTACTGTCATGGCAGACATTTGACGCTAAACTTGATGAAGAACTCCGGTTCTATTCCAAGTCCTCTGCCGCTGGTTACTGGTATGGATGCCTTGGGGGTTTCCCAGAAGAAATGTTAGTTTGCATACTTGTATAGGAGCCGAAAGGTGTAAGTACCTTGTGAAATCGCAAGGTAATCATTACCTCACTAGGCATCTTCTCTGTGTGTGTAAAGATGCTCTCGAACATTGATCATGAGCTTGTATGACAGTTTGGACCAGAAGTATACTTCCTGCACACCCCGCTATGATCTGGAACCTGGAATGAAAGGTTCCTCGGCTACTGTGCTCCCCAGCTTCAGTCCCTTCTCCACGCCTGTACCTCACGTCAGCCCCAATTCTAAGCACTTTGCTTCCTAGTACGACCTTGCTGGCGCGTCGGGAATAGTGGCGGAAAGGTCTAGAAGATTAGCTCTGGTGAGTATCATTGCTTACCGACAGACGCCAGTACTCAATTGACCACGGGTGTGGATGCGTCTCCGACGGAGCTGGACTTGGGCGACCACTTAAGTAACGAAGGTTACTGAGTGAGTAGACGAAATACGATTTCAAAAATAAACCTTCCTCTTATATTCATTACACATGTTAATAAATCTTGACAGCTCTCAAGATACATTTCGTTCGACTCTTCCTACACAATTACTCACAAGTCTAGATTGATCCTATGAAGTTCTGCAGATAGTTCATTACAGGAATTCGAAACTCACCCCAACTTGGCCAGAGCAAGTGAGCCCAGAGCAACAGGTGTTGCCAATAGCAGTGCTACATTGTTCACCGGCAGTACCGCAGACACCGGGGGTCGGCATGCAATTCTATAGGAAAGCGGTGTCAGTTCATGGGAGTGTTTCAATGTCACAGGAAAAGATATTCAAGACGTACACCCAAAGGAACGCCATCGGTGCAGCTGAGACCTGGGCAGCAAGTAGTCCCTGCGTCGCATGGCTCGAAGATGCTAGTGCAGGATTGACGCTCGGTGAGCACCGACGCGGATGCAAGGAAGGCGAAAGAGAGAGCGTAGAACAAGATGTTCTTGAAGTGCATGTTTAGAGATGGAAGAGATACTCTGACGGACAGGAGGAGGTATAACCCTCCCTTATATACGTTTACCAATATCAGGGCATAGCATAATACCTTTCAATCGCCGTATTGGAGCACGAGACACCACCCGCTATTCATGATAGCTATCTCTTTCCACGGACCATGAGTTCTCCGGCTACAGTATAACAGTATGAACGACAAAATGTTGAATATATTGCAGAGGACCATAGAAAAGGGCAGGATTATTCGTATTAGAACCACCGGGCTGCATTAGAGCCTGAGAGTAAGGTAACTGACTATATTTAAAAAAATCGTATAGAATGATGCGCGCACCCGAGAATAGACTGTGGCCTGCTACATCTGTTAGCTATCCTTCTGACAGAACGTTGTACACGGCGCAAGTTCTATTGAGATTGAATGTCAGGGGCCGACGGCATTCGAGCCAAGCCTGAGCCTGCCTGAGCCCAAAGTGCTAAGCCGGTACCTGGAACGTAAAAGAGCCCTATGCGAATAGATCTATGGTTTGGAGAGGGTACTGAGGGAGAAGAGCACGGTGAAAAAGGTGAAAGGCTCTAGTTGAACGGACAGTCATTGCGTCTGAGTCGGAAAGCAAGAGAAAACATCTGATAGCCACGAAGTTTCCTAAAACTCTCTCAGTATATTTCTGCAGCGTCAATACATCCGCCTTGAAACAAGGGGTAGAAGTTTGTCAGCGGGAGTTAGGTAGCCGCTGACGAAGCAAACACTCACCACAGTGATCTGTCAATGGCTGTATGATAAATCATCGATCAGCTTCAGAAAAAGCCTTCTACGTCACTCAACAACTATGTACATCCGAAAAAAGTTTCCAAACTTCCGGGTGCTCTGCTTTCTCAAAAACGGCCCAATACTCCAACCTTGAGCGAAGACGGATTGGGATTGCTGTATGATGGAACCACCAAATTGCAATGCGCACTGAGGATAAAGCAAGAGCTTACAGTTGAGAAACACGTCGTGAAAAGCTCGGAAGCTGCTCACCTATGACCTCGCCGGTGAAAAAATGTATGTTCAGGAGACGAGTCCGTAATAGTTTAGGTTCGAGTACTTAGATTGCCATGGTTCGGACTCGTAGAGTCTAGAGTACAGAATTCAAAGGCATGTTATAGTGAAATGCTGGTGAAATGGATATGATTTCAGATTAGTGGCCGTCCATCAGCAAGAGGCTTTGTCAGCTAACCAGCTACGTGGTCGCGCTTACTAATACAATGAGAGTCTGTGAATCGTCGTGAACACTGAACACTGTACTGTAACTGCGCCGCATGCTGCATCTCGACGAGCTCATTGCTTGATTCTAGTTATTCAATATGGCGACAGACCCGTACCATGCAGTACAACAAGAAATTCAGACTTCGCTGCAGACCGCTGGTCAGTTACGCGCCTCATATGTGCGTATTCGGAACATGGCTGTTCGAGAGGACAGCGAGGAGTTAGTCTGGGCGAGAAACGAGGTATGTTCATTTGAGATATCTGCTAAGAGAAACGCTCACACTGCTCTGTTAAGCTGAAAGCCACACTGGCTGCTTTGGAGGCAGACCTTGAGGATCTGGAAGAGAGCGTCAAGTAAGATCTTTCTGGCGTGTTCCTGGTCTGTTACTGAATGACACAATAGAATAGTCGAGACAACGGGTCCTCGAATGTTCGGCCTCGAAGAGTCTGAAGTACAAGAAAGGAGACGTTATGTGGGGCATGTAAGGAGGGAGATTGAGGTGCGTTGTCTTCGTGTTTCCTAACTCGACTTTGCTGACCATTGTTCTTTTTGCAAGTCTAGAGCATGAGGGCTGAAGTGTCTCCAGAACGTGCTATGCTATCGAGGACGCCCTCATATGCATCTAATCCACCAACACGAGGCGATCGAAGCGGACGGAGTACACCCCAGCCTGAACGGGACCAAGATGATCACCAAGGCGCTTGGGCAAGAGAAGAACAGCAGGTAGAATTTTCCCACTTGGCATATTTGTCATGTACTGATTCTGAGCAATTCCAGTTAATGATCCGAGAACAGGACCGAACTATTGACTCGATAGCAGGGACATTGAGTACCTTGGCACATCAAGCAGGACTTATGGGACAGGAGATTGGGGAACATAACGAGTGAGTGATATTGGTGCCCTTTCCCTGCTGGAGTTGATCATAATTGCAACTGAAGGCTTCTCGATGACCTGGAGAGTGGTGTTGACCGCACTGAATCGAGGCTGAGCGATGCAATGCTGAAGATGCGCAAATTCATGCGTGACTCCGAGGAACGAGGAAGTGGATGGTGTATCGTTTTCCTCATCATCGTCCTTATGGTGTTATTATTGGTGGTCATCTTGATATGAGGACTTTTGAGTATCATTCTGTTTTTCTGGATTTAGAACAGGGCATCCTCTTACATTATATACCGCCAATCCTAATGCTACACGTAGCTAAGTCTTTATTACACCCACGGTTCCGGGACGGACTTATACCAGCGTTTTCTCGATCGTGCAATCTTTCAGATGCCCTCAAATTTCATTTACTACTTGACAGACGTTTGTACGTTATATCAGAGGACACGACCGATCAGTGGCGTATGCCTTCTGAGTATGTAAGTATAGCAGCAACTGCTTCACCACTCTTTCTGTTCCTTCTGCTCTTGCTTCTTGATAATGAACGAGTTGGATCCCTTCGGATTGTCGTGCCTTCCCTTTAGCGGAGTCTGTGCAAAAGATGCAGTCCAAAATGCATATCGTAGCATTGACAGGAAAAAATTTAGTGAGTCGCTAACTTGCTACCACCTCCCTGTACTCACGAGCTAACACTTTCTGTCCAGTCAACCATGCGGCTATTCAGACTCACAAGAACCTTAGACAGTCGACTATCTCAACAAGCAGGTATACCCTCTGACTTGCCCTCTTTTTGAATCTTCCCTGGGATGTACAATTTGAGGTAAACTTTGTGCATCATGTCACCGCTGCGAACTCAGGAGTTCTGACACACGCATGATGTATGATAATGACTGACAGATACTCACCCTCTTACACCCCATTGACCTCCTGCAACTTACACGAGTGTGCAAAAACTTCCGCCTCAAATTTCTCAGTCACAGAGCTAGCGAGTTGATATGGAGAGCCACTTTCGAGAATCATGCCTCTTCAATTCCGAAATGCCCTGAGGAAGTACCGTTTCCGAAATGGACAAGCCTTCTTTTCGATCCGTTTCGGTGTGATGTACGTCTTATACTCCGTCGCCTCCTTTACACTGCAGCGATGGGGTGTCTTAACGATTTACTTTATGTTATTCATGTAGAAATGTGACACAGAACGTGCTGTGCCTGACTTTGCTTGCTGTCGACGAGTGTGTAACTGGTGTCGAGAGTACATGTGCGTCATTTCTTTTCTTCGTAGTCTTTTGGTTCTAATGACGGAAGATTCTGATAATTGATATGTCACGGTACGTGTATAGTTCTCATTCCGGAACGCCCATCTCTCGGCTTTTTCCGCTAGGTTGGTCTTTTTCACTTGTAACTGGTGCTGTTGTTAAGTTCAAGTAACGCATACTGATCAAATCTAAAGAGATATATTCACAATTTTCGGAGGGCAAGATTCGAGTACTGAACGCTCAGGCCCAAGTATATGAAAATGATGCTATCACTAGACATTTGGACCTACAATCTTGCGCCGATTTCGTTGAATTCCAGAAATGTGTAGTGGAGGACGCCAAAGAAATTATGAAGGTAGGGCACATATATGGTGTCGTTGACCCCGGGATTTAAATTTTAGATTGTGTTTCCAGCGTACGAAGAGCTGTTTACGCTGGTATCAGCGGCTTGTAGAAGAACGTCATAGCGGGAACTTGAACCTTCGACTCAGGCGCTAGTTTTGCGTCCTTCGGAGTCAAAACCTGCTAGGTACGTTCAATATGATGTTTTGTAGAGTATTATTACTGTCAGGGGTCTGTAAGGCATCAAGAATGTCATATACTAAACCATAAAAAAGTCAATTTACACATCTACTATACCCGCTCTTCCCAACAATCCCCTCAAACACTCTACCCAATCATCCTTTCCATCCTTCCTGATATCCCGAACTCACTCATCAGCCGTACCATCTCACTAAACCCTCCCACTCTTTCCTCAACTCGACTTTATACTTCGACATATTTTCTTCCGATTTCTCTACGCGTGTATCTATACCCGCATACTTATACAACGCGTTTCGATAGATGAACGGTTCGAATTCGGTAGGTTTATGCCAATTGTTTGCGATTGCGACTGCGGTTAACTCCGATTTCGACAGCAAAAGACCCTAAGTACACAGATTCAACCAGTGCCTTGAGAAGTTGTAAGCAAGTCATATTGTCATTCCTTTAGCCTTCTCTCCGTAGTCTGCTCACATTGAGCGTATCGGGATTGGGTGTCAGAAGTTCGAGCTCGCGCGTCGAGCGCTTATAGTAGGCTTCTTGGAATACCTACAATGAATATCTCCTGTCTTCTGGGGGACGATGTAAATAGTATTCGTATTGTTCTTAGGGCAGAACATTGGTTTTTTATTGTACACAATAGTTTACATTAATGATGGGACTCTGTATAACTAGGACCTCCGACCAACCACATCATCATTTCGATTCCGACTTCCGGTTGCCTCTTGTGTCTACAGTGCGGAAATCAAGGGGGTCAACGATCTTGTACGCCAATAGAGGAGACATATTTCTGTATGTTTTCTTCCGCTGTGCCATTCCAGCTCGTACCCTCCATCTGACAGGCCTTCCACGACGGCATAGCACGAGTAGCGGCGAGAATGTCAGCGATAACGTCTGAATTCAGCGCTAGCGTGCGTCCGCCAGACGACGCACCGCCTGCGCTCGTAGTCGTAGGCTGCAACTGTGGCTGTGGCTGTGTAGAGTTGCTGCCGTTACCTGGCGGGCTGTCGCGTTTGAAAGAACCTGAGGCATTGTCGAATACGCCGCCCAATGAAATCCAGTCTTGCCAAGGGCTGTCATCGGGTATGGCTGGAGCGACGGGTTGGAAAGGGTGGAATCCACGGACGCGCATCTCATGGATGATGAATAGGGAAGGGAATGGTGCATAGCGATCTCTGATGTCAAGGGCGATAGCTTTGCCATGGAATTGTTGTTGAGTGGGGCTATTGGAGTAGTTGATGAACACAAACTTGCGAATCTGTTTCCTATGAATACTTGGCCCAAAGAAAAGATGAATCAAACTCACTTCGGGGAGGAAACGTATAAAGAAAGCATATGCATCAAACAAGAAGTGATGGTTCATACACATAAGCAAGCCATCGCGTGGTTCATGTCGGGGAAGATTTTTGGCCTGTGAAGGGATCCAACTACGGGCCTTGAGGTCGGCCCACTAGGTCGTCTCACATGAGCTTCAGGGGGGGGCTCAAATGTCTTGGCGTCTTACAATTTCCGGCTCTGAATCCATGATGATGTGACAATACTGGAGAATTGGCCTAATGTTCTCCCCACAGATGACGCAGCGACGCAGTCCAAGGAATGTGTCTCGTTGATCTATTCCGGTGTTGAATGCAGTGGTCGTCGACAAAGTCGAAAGTTCGCATTCTTCCCAACCGTATCCAATGGGAGGCGCGTTTGGAGAGAGAGGAAGTGGGAACATGGACAGAGGCGCCATGGTGGGAATAAGTAAAGAGTGCGGGCCGGATAGTGGTAGGGCGGGGCTCCACAAGATTAGAACTCCGACAGATGTCGACTCTTTGCCATGCACGTGAAAGGCAATGACCGTACGAACACTGGGCCCCTGTACAAACTACAGACCTTTTTCACTGCGATGTAGACCTAAAGCACGCTCCTCTTATGGCTGTCAGGGGTCTGTAAGGTATCAAGAATGTCATATACTAAACCATAAAGTCAATTTACACATCTACTATACCCGCTCTTCCCAGCAATCGCCTCAAACACTCTACCCAATCATCCTTTCCACCCCTCCCGATCTCCCGAACCCACTCATCAGCCATACCATCTCTCACTAAACCCTCCCACTCTTTCCTCAACTCGACTTTATACTTCCACATATTTTCTTCCCATTTCTCTACGCGTGTATCTATACCTGCGTACTTATACAACGCGTTTCGATACATGAACGATTCGACTTCGGTAGGTTTATGCCAATTTTTTGCGATTGCGACTGTGAGTCCCGACTCGGAGTCCGGATGGCTGGATTTAAGGGAAAGTTTAAGTTGTTGATAACGAGAAATATTTTCTGCTTCTTCTCTTTTGAGATCTATGGAGGAAGGGTCTGTGAATACTTTCACTATAGCTTGAGCCTGGGCTTCAAAGAGCGAGAATGGTGTCCCGCGTAGAAGGAGGCCCATGAAAGCGAGGCTGGTTGGGGGGTATTGGGATTGTATTGGGAATATATGTTTGGCTAGCGGGAAGACGTGGTACGATGAATTCGATAGGACGGAAGGAGTGGGAGTAGAGGGTATAGAGTGAGGTTCGCACTGTGCAAGAACGGAAGGAGGGAGAAAAGGGAATGCCATTTCGTATCCAGTCGCTAGGATACATATATCCACATCCTCCTCGACGCTACCATCTTCAAACGTGACTTCACCTCCACAACCAAAAGACACAACTCTACCTCTCTTCCGAGTCTTAAGATTAGTACTGCCGATTTGCTCTGGAGTCCGAGGCCCGGGAGTCGTGGTATCAGAGACGGAATGAACAACAGTTTTTACATTGGCGCACTGGCACATTTCCATCGAGATATCCCACCCGCTGGGTCCATTACCTACGACTAACACTTTCTCTACTAAACCCAAACCCAAGCCGAGATCTGAAGGTCGTCTGTACCAAGCGGCATGAATAGCTTTTCCTTCCTGAAGCCAATTTGAAAGACCTGGCGTAGAAGGGTACCGGGGTTTACGAAAATGACCGTTTGCGATGATGACATGGTCGAATGTCATCTTTTCCTCCTCGTCGCCGGTGAATTTCATGACTCGGATAGAGACTTCCCAATTGGAACAAGTTGGATTCCAGACGACGTTTTGTACGGTGGTGTTAAATTGGATGTAGGAGGTGAGGCGGAAGTGTGCTGTGTAGCTTTCGAGGTATGTTTGGACTGTAGATGCCGGTGGAAAGATCGATGTGGATGGAGGGAATGGGTAACTGGAATACGCCATGACTAGTCATTTATACATATAATATATATGAGTTTCGGCCCTCTGGGTTATAATTTTTTAGAAATGGACACTGCTCACCTGGATGTGGTATGTTTGTAGTCAGCGAATCATAAAGGGGCGTCAAAGGAGGGTCATGTATAGGCTCCGATGGATACCTGTTTCAATTCAATGAATAGGAATCTGAATTATGAATAAAAACACAAACCATATCCCTCCAACTCGATCTCGCGTTTCGGATGCGACAAGGAGCCAGTTTCCTGCTTGGAATTCTTGGCTGTCCGAAATACACTTTAGAGCGGCTAGACCTGAGGGCCCAGCACCAATAACGCAGATACGTTTTGACAAGGTGTCTTTTGTCATCTTGTGTAAAAATTACTGAAGATCCCTTTGCTTTTATACACGAGTCCTTGCTCCACAGCCTCGGCGTTTGTATGGACTAAAGAAATCTTCGCACTTGATATTGATCATAGTTGGAGAGTAATTTTATAGCATGGGTCCGATGTCCAAGGTATAAGAGAAAGTGAGGCTATGATGTGAAAGATCTGTTCCAATTCTTGCGGAGATCAGTGTTTCCTTCAAGCCACGAGTCGAAGCCAAGTCAAAGCGGCTCATCCGATAACTTCCGATCGGGCCTTATAACCCGAGATGAGTTACCACAACAATTGACGAGATTAACGAGAACTTTGGAATGACAAAGAAACAATATCACAACTTCGATTCCGTACCATCAACCTGTACATGTTCCCTCTTCGCCTCTCTAAGCATCCTCTCCAACAACTCAACCCACTCATGCGGACCCTTCTCCCCAACACCTCTAACCCACTCCTCCGCAACACCCTTCTCTTCAAGCCCAACCCAAAACTTTCTAAGCACATCCTTCTCATCATACATCTTCTTTTCCCACTCAGGAACGACTATATGTCCTTCTATACCTTCCAACCCACTCGCCGAAGCATCAGCGAACGCGTATAGATAATCTCTATAGTCGAACTGTTCATATCCTTTGAATCGATGCCAGACTTTCGCGATCTTAAGCGGATCATCAGTACCCAACTCCGTACAGAGCTCCTCGTAACGGGTCATGATATCCACTGCTTCACGTGTTGGATCAAGGGTACTCGGGTGCGCGAATACATGGACCATGGCACGGGCTTGAGCTTCAACGATCGGAAACGGAGCGACTTTGATTAGGAGACCTAAGAATGCTAGACTGTGCGGGGGGAATTCCGTGTGATCCAGAGGGAATATATGTTTTGCGAGTGGGAAGACATCATATGATGAGTTATACAATTCTCTAGGAATCGGAGGAAGGGGTTGAGGGAGACCTTCGTGTAAGATGGATGAGGGGAAGAAAGGGAAAGACGTTTTGTACCCTGTTGCGAGGATACAGTGATCGATGTTGGATTCGATGAGACCATCCTCGAATTGGACTTGGTAGCCGTTCTCTTTGAATTCAACAACTCGGCCTCGTCGTTTGATGTTGCCGATTTCTGTTGGGGTACTTCCTGAGACGGAATGAATGACTGTTGTCGCGTGTAAGGACATTTCATGTAACGGCTACGACTAGTGGCTATGCCACCTCGTCACATATGGGTTACGGACTTTTACTTACATAATCATTCTTAACTTTTACTCTTACTCTTACTGCGTCTTCGACTACTCTACTGTCCAAAAGTATCTAGTGGCTAATTATAAACCACTGTCTGGCTTAGTTGTCGTCTGAGACTGGTGAGAGCCCTTACACATTTTTTAAGCCGCAGGTATTATCCACTAGGATAATTTTGACTGTGTTTAGGACTGAAGGCGAAAGTCTTCGAAGAAAATTTTTCACTTGTGGCGAATCACAAGGAAACCACCCAAAACCCTCATACCCGCTCTTATAGCAGGCAGCTAGCCCTCGAAGCACTACAACTGCCAT
>RCHF01010378.1:0-10253 GCA_003987895.1 Neonothopanus nambi | reverse complement strand
CCCACTAGAAAATCATAGTCGTAGGATCGACGGAGCCTACATTCAAACAAGGCATGGCTGCTCTGTTTGACAGTCGCTCTACTATAGCATATCTGCGGAAACGTTTCACAGCATCTACGAAGTTAGCCGTCAACTGCAGACAACATTTTGTGCCCTACAAGACTATCAACACCGCCATTCCGTACGTGCTAATTTAAAATCGATCCATGCCAATGCAGTCCGCAATGATAAAGAAAGCATACAACAACAGCGATAGTAATCACATGTACTAATCAAACCGAACAGAAACCGAAACTCCTTCCCATTCAAGAGCACCAATGCGCTCGCGAAAATGTTCAGAGACTTTCATATGCTCCGTCAAATGCAGCGTAACTGAACGAAGAGGCGATACTGTTTGAGAAGAGCATCGTGACTCGATCATACTCAATAGAGCCTCCTCCTCAAACGTGAATCTGAACGACAACGTTAGGCTTTGCAGGTCAGGCAATAGAGGATCGGGATGTCGGGATGCCAGTAGCTGCTTGAAAGTGTCGGCAGTGAGGAGGGGCACGCTGGGCCGGTGTAGTTGATGCTCCTTCTCGTACACCAACAAAGACTTGAGATGTGATACTCCGGAGATAATTTGAACCAGGTCAGTCTCTGTTATTTGTAGGTGTACCAGCTCTAGTGTTTCGGGGACTAAATCAAGGATGGAGGTTTGGAAATGCTCAAGCGGAAAAGCACACATTCCACCTGATTCGTTAGACGCAACAAAGCGCAATGTATCAACTGGCGAATAAGTCACTCGTTCGAAGAGAGTGGGAGAGAATCGAGAGTTTGATGAAATTTCGAACGTCAACGAAGTAGCATCGCATTCTATAGTGTCCCATTCCTGTATGCTGTCCATGTTTTCCAATTCGTCGGGAACTTCTCTAATTACAATATCGCAACCTGCAGTAGCCCATTCGAGAGCTGGAAGCGGGTTGCTGAAATGACCTTGGATCTCAAGGTGAGATAGAAGCGGTAGATCGGGGATGGTCGAACTAAGAGAGAATGGTGTATCTTTGAGGAAGAGAGTATGTAGTTCAGGCGCAACATCCAAGGGAAAAGACAAGATTTCATCCACATCTTGATCCTCAGGACCGAGATACTGGTCATCGTAAAAACATTCAATAGCTGCAATTCTGAGTTCTGGAAAGGTTGCGCCTCCTGGATTCCAGGCAAGATAATTAACATTGAATCTGCACATTCCGAGATACACTTGATGCCATCGTTTGGACTGTTCCAAAAGCGTCCGAGTTATGGCTCGGTGCCACTCAAACTCGTCTGATCCCCGAAGCTCTATCCCTATAGGGAGCCTCAGGCGAACGGACGACGGTAGCCCCCCAGAGCGTTTCAGGTAGAGGCGCACAATATCGTAGCAATTGTCCAGTTCCTTCTGCGTGTAGTTGACACCATCTTCAAGACACACAGAAATGTCCGTCCACATTTTCGGCGTAGAAAGAGCTGTCTGCCTCCAGCGATAGCAGACATGACTGAGGCTAAGTGCATCAAGGGCCATCATAGTGTCGTAGATTGACGATACTGGTTTCGTCTGTCTCCCAAAACCGCGCAGTTCTAGAGGCTCGCAACAGAACGAGAAAATCAGCCGAAGAAGCTCGTTCGGGCATGCGACGGCATTGTTTGATTCCATTCTACAGATTTAAAGTGTACTACAGTACGTTGGAGTTCGTTAGCATATCGAGATCGAGTTGAAAAATAGATTATTTCATACCTCCTCTCAGCGCATTTCCGAGAGTCGACTAAGACTTGGCCAGGGCAAGTCGAAGTATTTGAGTAAGAGGCATCACGTCCTGGCATCCGTGCTTCCAGCGCCCAGCCATTTCGGAGTGTAAATGCTAAATGCAAACTGTTGCCGAACAGGCCCTAAATACTAAACGTATATTATGTACGGACCACCGGCTATCGGCAACTAAAAAAACCGAGCCGCTGCGCCACACCAATTTTTTTTCCGCTCTCTACATATTTATCCCGAGGCAGTGACGAATCACGATGTCGTTCGACCTCTCTCTCCTCAGCTGAATCGAACATTTCCATCTTGCCTCTTATTTTTGTCGCAAAGTTCTGCGCGTTAGAGCGCGCATTCTCACCATGTCAGTGGGTACAGTGGTCGTGAATCTCGGTTCATACCTGCCGTCTTTTGGACAAACCTTGAAATGGTTTCTCGGAATCCTTTTATTGCTGAACATACGCGCTTTTCCTATGGTTTGGCATGGTATGACTGGAAATCCTTCTATATTCCTTCAACTAATAACGATTCTCGCTGCAGTCCGCGTATTCAGGCCGCTCATCTACGTGTGGGCGAAACAGTCTCTTATCTGGCTCAAAACTCTGTTCTACTCTAAAGCAGAAAAATCCAAGGCTCAAGACGAATTCTATGAATCAGTGTCACCTATCGGAGTGAACCCGCTTGAGTACTCAACAGTGTTTCGGTCTTGGGCGAGTTTCGATGAGAGCGACTATAACTTACATCTAAGTAATTCAAGTTATGCTAAGGTAAAAGACATTGCTTGCGTGTTTTATTCCTCTCAGTGTGCTGACGCACCGTGAACAGGCTTTAGACGCTGCTAGGTTTAAGCTAGGCTTTGAATTAGTTCCTCAATTTTTACGCGCGGGCGGTATCATGCCATTAGCTGGTACGCTTTTTCTCTCGTTCGCAGCTTCCTACCCTTGCCCTTTTCTACTCCTCCTGCTATTACTGTAAAGACTAATTCAATTCTTTTTATTCTATATAGCAACGGATTTTCACTTCATTCGCGAGATCCCCATTTTGTCGAAATACGAAGTAAGGGCTAGTCTAGGGTCATGGGATGAGAAATGGGTATGTGTGCAGAGCTTACATCCTGATCAACGTTATTTAATCACACAACCATATAGATATACATCATATGCCGCTTCGTGTCGAAATCCAAGCCGAAAAGAAAACCCTCGAAGTCCGAATATTCCTCCCCTTCCACGCCATCATCCTTCGTCCTCCATCCTCCCACAGATACAGGTTACTCTTCCTCCGTCTCTGTCTCTGGTACTCACACCCCTTCCGTCACCGGCGGCATTCTCGCACCCTCAACGGCCAACGACATACCCTCCCTCTCCGCAAAGCTCCTGTCTTCCGTAGAAGAAGAAGAAGGGTATACTCTCCATACCGTAACAGTCTCCCGAATGTGCTTCAAAATCGGTCGAATCACAGTCCCTCCTACGTTAGTCATGGCTCTCAACGGTATTTCCGCTTCGCGTACTCCGCGATACTCTCATACGAACCCACCGCCGTATTGGAACACTGTCAAGTCTCTCGGTTCGGGATCATCGGCGAATAGTAGAGGGTACAAGGGATACCCTGTCAAAGCCGCACGCGAGCTTATGAAGGGTGGGTGGCGCGAAGTGCCGGCTGGGGAAAGGTGGTGGGAGGGTGCGGATGCGTTGGGAGGAGATGTGGAAGCTATGAGGCGGGAGAGGTTGGGGATTATTGAAGCCATTCGAGTGGGGATGGAAGGGGTGAGAAGCATCTGATTCGTGATGAACGTGGTATTAGACCAGGCCCACATAGAAATACTTATAGACTGAGCAATACATAACCTTAGATGGACCGTGACTCGTGCTAAGGAGAAGTGATGGCATCAGAACAGTGGTTCCTTCTTGGATGTAGTTACATACAAACTGAGAGGCCCTATGCATATGCATGATGCATGACCAAACGACCCCGAAGTGATCTAGAAGGAAACAGAAAACAAAACCACTTTCTTTTCAAGGACACCGACTTCATGCTTGAGGAAGCATTTCGATACCTGTATATCCTATGCCAAGTGCAGGTCGACCGAACGAAGAGGTTTCACCCCTGAATTTATACTCATAGCTAGTCTTGCACTCAGATGTTTTCGAAACTGGCAACTAGCCGTTCAAATCATCTGATAACGTCAGGCAAGCACGTAAAGAGCAGACCACCGGCCCAGCCCAGACGGATGTCCAATTAAGTCAGCATCGCATCACCACCAGGTGCTACGTAGTCCTCTCCAAGCATAAACGTACAATAAGTTAGTTAATCATACCACAGAACTCCTCGTGCCGTCCATACGCCTCCCTTAAGCATTAAGTACTTGCGAGCCCCGCTAGCTCACGGCCCCACCCCCCAAACTTCCAACCCAACACACTCAAACTCCACCGACCTGCCCTTCTTTGTGCCGTCTGAGCAAAGAGGTTCATTTTCAAACGTCGGACAGCGTGCCGACGTACCCTCGAAGAGCGAGGCGTCGAGGTACAGCCCATATGTGCCATCCCTACACGACGCGAACAAAAAACGGGAGTGAGTTTCTTCAATACACAATAACCACAACCGAAACGTACCCTCCGCCAAACGAGATATACTCCTGCTCACAAAGGGCCACGTAATCATTCTTCCCTGTCCACTTGAAAACCTGTAACTTCCCATCGACAAATTTCCACAGAAACCTATTCGTCGAACCATACTCATCAACCAACCGAATCTCAAAAGCAAAAAGTAAATAACTTACGACTCCCCGCTCCCATAATACCCTCTCCCTCGACTCCTCCTAACGCCCTCCCCAAGATAAGCTCCAAAGACCGCATCACCTGAATCCTTTACAACAACCATCTCACCAACTTTATTACTCGCGAAGCCTGAAGCACCGACGGAAAACGACGCTGCCCCACCGAAAGCGGAAGCGGAGGTGGAAGAGGGTTTTAGGGTTGGGGGGTTCTCGCATTTGTCGTAGAGCGTGTGGAGGGATATACCGTGTTGATCGAGGGAGTAGAGGAGGGTCCAGGTGCGGGGTAAGCGGGAGAGGGCTGGGAGGTGAGGCCGGAGCTGAGTTGAGTAAGATGAAATGATTGGAGATAGACGAAATGGTCGGGCAAGATAAATTTGAGGGAAAAGAACATCCACAAAAAGCACCAAGCATTGAATCAGCAACAAAAATGTGATAAGTGCGGAATTTGAAAAAGACCCACCATATCCGCCAACGCAACATCCAAGACCCCAACCGTGACCTCTCTCCTCCCACTCAACTCAACACTCCCGTTCTTTCTCTCAATCAGCCCTCCTATGCCCCCTAAACCCGTCCCTGCACCCACTGAGCCCTGTCCAACGGGCGTCCGCGCACGCGATCCCGATCTCGACCTTGCTGCTTCTGAACTTGACCCAGAACCCGAGTCGCCGAAAGAAGACGGGGACGGCCCACGCGGAGCTTGTTTTTGCCCAGATCCACTCCCATCCCCACTTCCGTTAGGTGCCAGCTCACCCTTCCTCGAACCCCTCCCATCACCCTCCTCGAGTTCCCTCTCAAGCTCATTTGAGAACCCCTTATCCCACCCGTACTCCTCGCCCCTAAACCCTGGAGCACCACTCGGAGGTGCGAACACGTGCGGTGCAAACGGTGAAGAGTGTTTCGATATCGAAGTAGATGTTGGCGTAGCAAATGGGAAAGTTGGTGCATGTCGAAGTGTTTGTGGTGCAGAGGAGGGTGTGGGATGAGAGAAGAGGGTGTCTAAAGTAGACGAGTGGGTATTTGTATGTGCGTTGGGAGGTGGAGGTGATGAGGAAGATTTATACGAGGGTAAGAGGTTCGACATCCATTTCGACGAAATAGTCGAAAGGGTCTGATAGGAGGGTGATCGAGATGTCAAAGTATCCGTCGTCGGATCTGACGTTTCTGCAACAGGTGTTGGAGGTGTAGACGAAACCGATGGCATGGAAGCTACAGGTGGTGCCAATGCATGTGGGAAGGATAGCGTTGACCTGCGAGTGGGTGATTGGGATGAAGGAAGAGGTGAAGAGAGATTTGCGTGGCGAGACGGGTGGTGATGATAGTGGTGGGACTGATGAGAGACATAGTCTTCAGACTCAGTATGTTTTGGAGTGAAAAAGTCGAGGTCAAGATCAATAAGAGATCCTGACTCCGCGGCTGTCGACGAGGACGCCCCACTACCACTCTCTACATCCTTCCCCCAAAAAAGCGGATCATCCTGCCTCAACAATTCATCCATCAATCCTCTCTGATTTCTCTCATGCGCAATCTTGGCCTCATGCGCAAAATTGTCAAAGAAAGTCTGGCTAGCAGTTTTGACGTGTCGCGCCGCTTTCTTGACCACATCTTCCTCCTGGCTCGGAATCACTGCAGACGCAGCATCGGTATCGTTCGAGAAAGACTGGAACGATGCAAGGGGATCTTCTGAGGGTGGCACAGACACGAAAGAGCCAAATTCGGAGTCAGGAGAGGAAGGGCTGGGGAGAGGGAAGGATTCCTTTGGTCTTGTCGATTTCAAAGGCTGAAAGATAACCGGTGAGGTGGGAGCAGAGGGCGTTGGAGATGCTCTAGGGGTTGGAGGAGAGAAAAGGGTCGCAAACTTGTCCGTGAGCTCGTCCTCTTTCGTGGTCGTATCTGCAGGGACCGGGATTAGAGGTGGGAATGAATTCATTTCAACATTCAATCTGACGAAGACGAAAATGGGTCCATTATCAGGAAGTAGTCAGATATTAAGACGCACTAATTTTTCTTCGTTCAAGCTGATGTAGGGACAGAAATCGTATCAGACCCATCGTCAGCGGTCAGAGATTTAGCAGCGCCCACCAGTGCTGTTTCGTACAATCTAACGCACAAATATATATCAAATGCAAAGTAAACGGTCAAAAATAAAGACACACCAAGCTCTCTTTTCGGCAGTATCGTTTCGACAAATAGGACAGTAATTCCACAGATACACACTAAATCTGAAAGATGTCTTGATTACAATACCATGGCATAATCAATCGCCTACCTGATTCGAGTAATAAATAACTTCTGGTGTCCAGATGCAAGGATCTATCCGCACAAGGCCCTAGATTCCGCACCAGAATAGCGAGCGAAAGTGACGATGATGGCGTTGAGCAACAAAGAGTGTGCATCGTGTGCGGTGCGTGCGACGGGCATGGTCCGTGCGCTACACGGCAGGATATTGCCGCGTGACATCAAACTTTACCACGGTACCTTCTCCTCTACTTCCAGTGTTCCACTGTCGGTCCCCTCCCACTTACAAGTGCTTCATGTGCAGAACATAATATTGGGTCCAGTCCAAGGTCTTGTACCGCCGAGGTGCTACATGTTATTTTCCTGACAGGAGGGCTATAGCTCGTGTATATGTAATGATGATTCAATCTGATCGTTTCGACGATGTTGATATATATTCGACTTAACGGGCTGTCTGCTGGGAGCGTCGTGACATTACATTGAATAGGTGGGAGCTACATAGGTATCGAGTTGGGTTATGATGGGTATGAAAAATATGGCAACTTCAACGAGAGAATGGGAGGAAAATGATTGAAAAGATGTACGTACACGCCATGTATCTGTTTACGGATGCGTTCCAAATCGAATTTTCATGAGGATTGAACATAGAAATTTGGCACCTAATGAGGTATAAGAGCTGCTGCAAGGTGGCTGGACATTCAATAAAAACACTTGCCATTGATAGCATGTATGTGTCCCTCTGATCCCTAGGTACCGTGTAACTAGAAGCAAATTCAGGAAGCTGTCCAAGACATAAACTAATCCAGATACCAGGACCCGTTGCCTCATACTATGTCAGGAACACCTACAGCTACCTCTGACCCAATTATAGCCAACTGTAAGTAGATACATGTGAAGGATTGACTCGAAGGATCCGATATACCACTGGGGTTCTGTTCAGTTCACGAAGGTCTAGCTACTATCCACACCTCGCTCATCATGTAAGAATCTTTATTAGTAACTGTATCACATACACATCATAGGCAGTATCGCCACTAGGACCCCAGGGCAGTGAAGGAACAGATGACCTTTTAGCTACGTATAGAGGTATAGCGTCATGTGTAGAGAGCCTCAGGTCCAATCATGGTCCTGGTTTCGCGGACGTGAAGTCATTGTAGACTCCGTGTTACCTGCAGTATCCATCATACTAGACATTTCTCCGCGCTTGAAATGTATCGGCTGTGATAGAATTGTCTCCTGACTCAAAATTGTCTCTGCATAGGACTTTTCAAGTGAAACAAGAATTATGATGACTGTCGGATATGCTCCCTATAAACCGGGTTTCAACACCACAATCATCATGGAGAGACCAGACTCACCGAGAGACTGATAGACATTCCGGTAACAGTAAAAGAGATCTCTGAAGCTATATCGCTTGATGTTATGAGATTATCTGTTAAGAGAAAGACCTGTGACAACCGAGTGAGAAAGTGATATCCAGTATGATGATAAGGATTTTACGCAACCCATAACATGCAATATAGCAAACCTGACTCGACGAGGAGGAAAAAGACTTTCTGGATTGGTCGGTTTCTCCCGGAGCCCAAGCGCCCAATTACATCCCTTCTATATAACCTATGCACCTCGTATAGTGAGGAAAGGAAACTACGAAGTTTTATCAAAGGATATACATACCATGCCTTGATACCAATCAACAAGGTCGCCACAATGTTTGTAAACAGGGGAGTAAAGGAGAGCAGAAGCGAAGAAGCACCAGGTCCAACTTCCGGACCTTTTCCGACGAATTGGAGCGCGATACGAGTCATGTCGGCAGTCGAAGTTGCTGTTTGTGACGAGTGAGAGTCAGTGAACGGAATACATGTCCGAATATGGAGGTATCAATCGGGCACGCACCTATGGTACTCAGCATACACAAGGAGAGAATGGCATGCACTATGGCGTTCCCCGGCCAGAATATCCATGCTCGCCACACCACAATCGCGTCGCTGAGAATATACTATAAATAGTATGTAGTTTCAGTTAGCCATCATGGTACACATTGCGTCGGGTTCAAATTTGCTCACATTCAACCTTAACAGACTATCAAACGTGATTGTCAGCCTGAGAGTGAGGCCTGTATCTGTTGGCGGATTATTTCCCAAAGAGCGAATGAAGGCCGTTTGATTGATCATCGTGAGAGTGTCAGCGATTAACGCATTGGCAAACATGACGATTGTAGCGCAAAAAAGGATGAGGCGCGCTCTTGAGTTTTTGAGGCCACGCGACCTTCAGAAGCACGAGGAATCAGTATCGTTTAACAACCGGGCAAGAAGAGGACTCTCGCTCACAAAAGCAGAGAAATCGCGAAGACGAATAGCGTGGTGTGAATGCCTTGTATGCAAAGACGAAGGAAAATTAATGAATTTGAGTCGGGAGAATGAGAAAAGTTAACACGCACCGAGGACCAGAAATTCCGATATTATCTGACCGACGAGAGACTCCAACGACGCGACATCGTCATCACTGAGAGGGCCGGATTGAACTGGAGTACTTGACATTGCGCGCGCGCAAGACCACGGGAAAGCTTGGTGCTAGCCCGCTTTTTTACCGATGTGCAAGATGGCAAGAACAAGAATCGCGACGCGGGGATTAATATCCTCGTAGTAGGCTGGGTCTAGCTGGAATATACATATATCCTTTTCTTCTTTAGTGAATTGATTTGTCAGAAGATCAGTATCATGAAGCTAGACGGACTCGTCACTTGGATGCCAGCAAGCAATGCTTCTCAGCCTTCTGGGCTTTGATAAAAGTCATGAGAAGTTTAGGTCTATAAAAGAGGATAAAAAAACGGAGGACGTTCGCCATTGGCCCGTTGCAGCCACCTGTAAGTCATTTAAATCTTGGGACTCACACACGGCCAGCAGTAACCAGACACTCAGTGCTTTGCAGGAATATATATCAAGAAGCGTCGTTTTCCGCGAGTCGTTCTGAAGGTTGCAACTTGCTGTTGGAACTTGGCGCCGTCGTTACATGCAGAGGAAGGTAGAGGACGAGCCCCTACGAGCCCACCCTAAAGAACGATGTCACCAGTGGTCACGCGCCGGCTTGCGCTGTCCGAACAGGTCCGAACAAGTACAACCTTTACGAAAAACACTGGTGTCTTCGACGAGTGGATGCACATTCGCGACATGGTTCAGCATGGAGTAACTTGAAGCTATTCTCGATGCATTGATGCAGCTTGTTCGTCACCTTCGTATTCGACGGATTAGCGGCTCCGAAGACGGTTCTCGGCGAGGCACGACGAAAAAAATTTGATGATAGCGATGAGAATCTTTGGAGAATCTGGAAAAACTCAGATCACGCTGCATAGCAGGTACGTAGAAGTCAAACGGTCCGGCCCCACTTTACTGAAGTCCGGCTGAGCGTCCTGTTGACAATGAACAGCATGGAAGGTATAGTACGCCAGCTGTCCTCTTGACCCGTTCAGGTGTAATTTAT
>RCHF01010376.1:0-28192 GCA_003987895.1 Neonothopanus nambi | reverse complement strand
GAGAACGTCACCAGAGTCAGGGATGACATCTCCACCTATTGAAGCAAAGTCAACGAAGTAACGGTGAACGAAGAGATAGTGCACTACATACGTATCATATTGAACGTTGTCGTCTTTCCAGCCCCATTAGGACCCAATAAGGCAAAGACAGTATCGCGAGATACCCCAAGACTAACATCATCCACAACTTTATTGTCTCCGTAAGATTTCGAGACGTCCAAAACCCGTAGCAAATCATTCGAAGCTGATGCAGTCTGAGCTTCCTTGAGAACGTCCTCTCCTACCAGCCTTGATTCAGGTGAACCTTTCGAAGGACTCCGGATCCATTGTTGCACAGGTCGAAGTGAGCCGGAAGAATCGTACCAGACCAATATCGCCATGAGAACGAAACAGTACACAATCAAGTATACTATTGGTCCGCCAAATCGCATGATATCGCCCATAGCAGACGTCGTGACGGTATCGCCCACACACAACAAAGAAAAAAGATTAACAGATACAAGAGCTGCTCGTATCTACGACGCAAGTTGTGAGCACTGAGGGAAATATCAGATAACACAGCGTGCTTACCGCACTTGCGACTGGAGACAGTATAGAGAGCGTGAAGTGGATAATGGTAATGATACCATCTGCGCTCGATGTTTTGGCGTATGTGAGGGTGAGTAGGTAACCTGCGAGATACAGCTAGATATAATTGTCAGCATAGTCAAGGTAAAGGTATATAGTTTCATCTCCACTGACCACAAACATTATGATCTGATATCCAGCTACGGCTGCAAAGGCAGCCAGGGGCGACGATACAAGTAGTGACATGCAATAAGCGAACAAAGTGCTTGCAATGCCGTATAGGATAAGCACAACCCACTAAACCTCCTCAGTCAATCAGCCGATACGAAAACCTCAACCATCCACTTACAAACAGTCCCAAGCCATGAAACTGATTTGATACCGCAGCGAAGATGATAATCGTGATCGTAGCAGATATAATGGAGAATATCCAATCGAACATGAGATGTCCAAGCCAAAGCCCAATGGTATTCGATAACCCGTTCGAGAATTGCATGGCTTGTACGGATGACCTTCGTTCTTTGGACACGTATATCGCAAAGAAAGCAGGATAAACCGACTATTCAAAGACTGTATCAACATTTGTTTTGAAGACTTTCAAAAAAATGACACACCATCGCCGCACCAAAGAACGCTACCCACTTCAAGGCAAACAAAGTTCCGGCATTCACTGGAGGGAAACTTTCGTAATTCGCCTGGATTATCGTCGGAACACTGGTACTGTGACCAGAGGTATTAAGGGCATGGTTATACAGTATATTCGTTGCGAGATTGAGCATAGCCGGTCCCGTTAAGCCGGGCGGTGTTGCTTCCCACGCCACCAACGCCGAGCCGGAGTCAACATCCAACGAAACACCACCCAAAGATAAATTGCGAAAGTTTTGCTGAATGTCATCCACAAATGTCGCATTGTCAGGTACGTCTCTAATGCGGAAGATATTAGTGCTATTGCCAAGAGTCGACACTATCCCAGGAGGCGCATCTAGTACACGAGATGATTCGGAGAGCGAGAATGGATCAATGGGAGACTGCGGCAGATAGAGAGGGACATTAGTGGAATTGGAAAACGTCCTGACGCAACTCGGCGGCCTTCCTTTGACGAACACAAGAGGAATAGTGGATGCCAAAATGGCTACCAAGACCGCTAGCAAGGGTGTGAGCCAACTACGCCGAGCGATTAATACCCTCTTGTAGAAGATAGTATAAGCTTGACGGAGTGGCGAAGTAGAACGTCCACTAGACAGCCCTAACGGTGCCGAAACTACTTCAGGTTGAACAGATGCAGATGATAGTGACCCCCGGCTCGTCCGCTCAGACCGAGTGTTTTCTGAGACCTCTTTATCATGATCAGGCAGAACAGCAGACTGCTCGTTCTTCATGAGACCGAGAAAGATGTCCTCGATGGAAGTTCCCAATACATCATATGACAGTATCCTCAAGGCCTCTTTTCGTTCTTCCAAAAGCTGTAGAACTTTTTCGACCACAGTGGGATCTCTTTCTTTCAAATGATACGAAACTTGTCGTGGAGAGGCGACACTCAGATAAGCATGGCTGGCATGCATGCGTATCTGTTGGAGTAGTTCTGCCGAAACCATATGACCAGTAGCTAGTGTGCCTTTCTCCGACAGAGTCAGTTCGAAAGTGACTTGTATCGTGTATCCCTCGCCAAGTTCGTGTTTCAGTGTGACTGGTGGGCCTTGCGCAACCAGCTTTCCAGGAGCAGCCAGTATTGCGACATAGTCACCAAGCAAGTCGGCTTCATCGAGAAACTGTAAGAAAGTTAGAAATAATACTACGATCATTGAATTGACCAAACTGACGTGAGTTGTAAAAATGATTGTGCGATCTTGCCTAAACGAAGTCAATGTTCGCCAAAGTGCACGTCTCGATAGAGGGTCTACTCCAGAGGTACACTGTTCATAGACAAATAAGCATAGGAAGGAGTCGTTGATTCAGCATGTACTTACCTCGTCCACCAAAACAACTAAATTAATTGATTAACCTTCAGAAAATAATATCATCCGAATGGCATGAACGACGTACTCTTGCTCCCTCCAACAAGACCTATAGCTAGTTGAAGCTTTCTCTTTTGCCCTCCCGACAACGTACTAGCATTAGCATGGATTTTCGCACCAAGATCACAGTCCCTGAGTAACTGTTCCATATCCTCGTCTGGATCAGAGTTACTCGACCATTTAATTGCTCGCCAACTTCAAAGTTCAAGACATTATTGCCTTGTCAGCGTATGCTGACCAGGATAAAGATATGATACTCACACTCTCAAAGTTTGATAGCACGTCAATTCAGGAAACAACACATTCTTTTGAGGAACGATACTCAGCGTCCCTGGGAGAGGTCTCTCAGCGCCGGTATGCCCATCATCTTCACCGGTGCTAAACCGCACTGAACCGCGTGTTTGTCCCGTCAAGCCTCCAAGAATAGACAAAACCGTCGATTTTCCGGCACTAGATAATTATACAAGTATATCAGCAACACAAGCAATACCATTATCAACAAAAGTCTCGAATCTCACCCGTTTGAACCCAGAAGCACGAAGATCCCGTATTTTGGGATATTGAGAGTCAGGTCTGCAACAGCTGTGACAAGACCTTTCTTGGATCGTAGGAGAGATGTATTGAACGTCTTTCCTAAGTTCCTGATGGATATCGCGGTATCTGGAGACATCGGCTCAAACGTCTCGGCGGATGCACGTTTTCTTCGAAAACAGGATGTCCAGCCAGATTTCTCCTTCGAGGATGATGGGTTGCGTGCATCATAAAGTCGGTTCTCCAGTAAAGTAGCCAGGTAAGGCCAAAGGAAGATATCAATCTACGATCAAAATGGTTAGGAGGGAAGGATTCCAGAAAGTTATGCACTGCTTACAATAGCAGCAATAAGCAAGGGAAGCATAACAAGTCCCGTATCCGGGTCACTTTTCAAGATATCAGTCGCCTTCAAATGATTCTCCCAACCACACATCACCCTAATCGCAAAGATATACCATCCCGGTGGAAATATAATCGAAAATATAAACGCGGCACCCGTACCCGCATGCTGAAACACCAGAGCCAAGATAGCAAAAACTATAGAGAGGAAGGTAGATGCAACAGCCGCGAGTTGCGGACTTTTCCCAAATGGAGCGGCGACGAAGAATGAATAACTAGCCAGTAATAGTCCAAGAATAATGTGAATGATAAAGACGAGTCCAGCAGAGGTCATAGTAAATATGCGAAAGTGCCATATAAGGGAGACGATGGTCCAAGCAGGTAAATATACTAGTGAAATACTAGCATGCCAAGAGCTACCAACGGGCGCATGAAAAGCGGTAGCATGAAAGACAAGGAGAAACCACTCACAGAACCTTTGCTGAATCGAGCATACCCATAGCTTTCATATGTGAAGTGACCAGGTAGGCACGCTCTGCAGTCACTGCTCCTGGAAGTTGATAGGCAATCCCGATGTAACAAATGAATCTGACAATACGTCCGTCGGTAAATCCAAGAGTGCGCAAAAAGAATCACTTACAAGGCCAAGACGAGTAGGGTACGGAGACCGCGAATATAACCTGCAAATGGACATGAGGTCACGTGAGTTGATGAATATTATATAAGATATACGCACTAAGACGTATATCGGTATTCTGTTCTTCATTAGTCTCTTGTGTAAATGGCCATTCAAGAGGAGTGGGGAGCTGAACACCCGTCTGCAGTTCGATGATAGCCTGTACATAAAACTCTTCCTTGAGCACTCTGCATCAATCGAACGAGCCTATGTACAGTGCACACCTGATCAACTGCCCACTGTAACGGCAATATCCTCTTCTCAAAATCACTCGTATGACGAACGACATCAACATGAGCCAATCCACCATCAGCACGAATAGTATAATTAATCGGCCTCGTCGTCGTCGCGTTTGCGTTTGATTCTCCAACAGCTGGTATATCGGTGAACGCAATGGCAGCAAAACACTCTGAGAACAGGTTGAAGTTTTGTGGACATGCGGAAGGTATCTCGTCTGGACTTGACACCTTTCGGACTGCATTGCGCTGGGATGAAGTGAAGTTGCTCGTGATATGAGAGATGATATCAGTTGGGGATGGGACGCTCGTTCCGTCTGTACCGTCCACCCATATCAGCGCCGTCGAGCCATCAAATTGGTCTTGAAGTCGTAGCACTGGTATAGGATTGCCGATGCCGTACTAGAAATTGTCGTAAGATATGTAGCTACCCGTATTCACTGAAGGTCTGGTGAAAACTCACATTGTTCGGTTTGATTAAGAATAACTGAGCTACAGCGAGAAATATTCCATACGCAACAGGTAAGATAAAACATCTTATGATATTCAGCTGAGAGAAAATAATCAGCAACCGAGCACAGGACATGGGATTTCCTTGGACGTACAAAAGGATGTTTCGACAACACAATCCAATTCTTCCAAAACAACGCTCTAAACTGGCGCCAAAAGGCCATATCCCCCTCTTGAATGGGATGCCTTTCCTTGTCGTTGTCGTCGATGTGACGGAAAAGTTGGCAGCATGAGAACCCGAGGAGTTTTTCCCCTCGCAGCAAGATAGAAATCTGCCAATGCCATGCCCTGTCAGCCTGTCACGAATCACGGATGCTTTCAATTGGTTGGTAAGCATGACGATGACGCGACTGGTCGTGAGACAAACAACGCGTCAACAACGCCAGACTCGAGACTATTATAATTAGTCGGAGCTACTAAGTTCCTGCACAATTCTTCAATAATACCATGACTGTGACTGGAAGCAGAGGCACAAGGAGGCAAGCAAAATTATATGATCTACTACACACAGCACCCCCGTACTGGTTACATAAATACACTGTGCATCGGAATGTACAGTTGAATATCTCATAATGCATGCACTTGGGGTTTTTCGGACTCCGGAGGGGGTCCAACTTAGTATGATTGCTTGGTGTATGATGGCAAGGAACATGTCCGAATTGCGACACTTGGGATCGCACAGTCACCGTTGGATCTGCAGGCAGTGTGTATTATCTCAAGGAGCTACATGTGATCTAGCTCATAAGCAGTATTGCTATGTGAAGACTGAGGCATTGCAAGCGCTTTTAGATCGACGACTATCTCATCTTCAGCTCCCATCCACCGATCGGAGACAAACCTAATTGTGATAGACGGCGGGGGATTCCCATCAGCGATAGAGATGACGAAATCTACATTCATCGTCTCTGTATTCTGGTGGAAGAGGAGGTGTGACATTTGTAGAATGTTGACGGCGTCATCATCCTCGACCCAAAGCCAAAATGGTTCAAACGTCCCATGGACTTTGGTGTTCCAATTGAAGGCTCTAGTGATGCGCACAGCGATCCTTAGGACACCCGATCCAAGAGGCCGGAGATCATACTCGATTTTCACTGTCGGAAACTGTTTCGCAGCGTTCAGTAAGGCCTCTCCATGTTTTGTGTTCAGATGGATAAGTGCGCCCAAGTCCTCGGCGCTCATCGCGGCCAACTCTGCTGGGCTATAATCGTCGGCCCACGTCTCCAAGTTATGGAAAATATCCGCCTTCAAAGGGAATTGCTTCAGAGGCTGATCGAAGGGCCACAGACGTTTTTCGATGGCTTTGCTCATACCCATGAGAACCGCGGAGACATTCGCCCATTTTTGGCTAATCGCTATCTCCAACAATGCTCGGACAATACGGCCACCATTTTGGGCCGCATAGGCACTATCAGACACTAAAACAAAGTCCTCCACCATTTGTCTTGAGATGTATCCTTGCAAAAGTATGTTTACTTTGTTTTGGCTTGTGTATATTCCGCCCTAGGTAAGAAAGTCAGTCACTACACAACTACACACGAATGACAGCATCAGACGTACTTGGACGTCGCATGGGACGACATTCATTAGACGTTCCAGTTCTGGTATCTCGTTTTTTCTGACTTGAATTTGGTCGAACTAGACCACGAATCAAAAACACTGTCATAGATCAAGACAGAAGTGGCATACCTCAGTGCTCATACTTAGCATTCTTAAAACATCTGCTTCTGACATCTTTGGTCGAAACATATGATTGAAGATCTCGATAGACTGATGTCGAATATAATATCGCGCTGCAATTCGCCCCAAGTCAGTCGTACTAAAGGTGCAAGTCTGTTGGTCGAACAAAATCATGCGTGCTTCCGCTAGCTTCTGAGCTGCCAACATCACAAGTTCATTGCGCTTGCTGCCTAATTGAGGATCTTTAATGACAGCCTCTCGGTCCATACCTTGATATATTCGTAAGTTTGGCGGATCTAATTAAGAGGATGAGTGACTTACCATACATGAAGGGATTTTTTTGCATCCGAACAAATAAGTAGGTATATCCTAACCATTGTACGGCATCATTAGTATTGGCGACTGTGCCCAGAGCTATTTCTGAATTAAGAGCGTCGATCATTTCCCTACGAAATCTATGACAAAATTCAATGCTGCATTATTCATTAGTTTGAGTCGGCTTACTGGGATTCGATAGGATTCTGATTGAAGAGCGGGTGAATGAGAAGTTCAACATGGGAAGAAATTCCAACATTACCTGAGACGTGACCGCTTCTAGGTAATGCGTCAGTTTATCTTTTGATGTACAGATGTATCCTTCTCCGCTGCTTTCCATACCCAGGCGTCCAGCTCGACCGAAAACCTGCAGTACGTCTAAAACGGATAGATCTGCAAAAGCACCTTTGGAGCTGTCGTAAACTTGTGTTCCTTTGATTATCACTGCAAAGACAAAGAATCGACTGAGAACAACGCCAAGCAGTCATGAACGAACTAACCAGCATGGGCTGGCAAGTTTACACCCCAAGCAAGAGTCGCGGTGCAGCATAGTACCTGAGAAACGATTATTGTTATTAGAAAATTGCCTATGATAATAACCTCTTACCTTGATTGCTCGGGCCTCGAACATCCTTTCCATCATGTTTCTGTCCGAGCGCAACATACCAGCATGATGAATACCGAATCCGTGGTCAAAAAGCTGTTTCATTTCTCTGTTTTTGGACTGACTTAATTCACGGCGGAAGAAGGACCATTGTGGGTGATCTTCACAGCTGAAATCCTCGCTAGTGCCTTTGAGAACTGAGGCCTCTTTAAGTGCCATTGCACTTTTCACCGTCTCTTTTCGTGCATGGACAAATACCAGGACTTGATGACCATGTGCCACCAAAGCTGACACTTTCTCATAAGTTGCATCATCTAGGCGCTTCTTTGCCTGCGCACTAGCAGGTTTTCCTTTAATTCCCAGGAAATGCTGCTCAAATGGTACTGGACGGAAGGACGAGTCGAAATAGAAGAGGCCCTTGTATCTTGAGACACTGGATGACATGAGCACTCGTTGACCATATAGCTTATGATAAAAATGGTTACAGACCATAGAAAATCTGCCACATCGATGTAATTTGGAAGAGTCGCACTTAAGCCTATGATCCTGATCACTGACTGTGTGGATTCAGCCTATGAGAAATGATGAGCGCTGAAGACTGAAGATGTAGTGTAAGGTGATTGTTACCTGTCGTTGAGTTCGAGCAACAATTGTCTCGATGACAGCTCCACGTTCCTCATTCAAGAGGTGAACTTCGTCAATGATGAGCAGTTTGAGAGCCTTCAAAGCTAAAACTTAGTCTTGCATCACCATAAACAAAAGAAAATACAACGCACCGAAGCTATTTCCCCCTCCCCCATGGGCTTTCTAGTAACTGCATCCCACTTTTCCGGTGTAGTGACAATGATTTGAGTCTGTGTAATTTCAGCTTTGGTCATTTGCATGTCACCTGGGAGAAGTATTAGCCCCAAGTCGTTTCAGATACTTCACTGCTTACCAGTCAATTCTCTAACTTGAATAGAAAGCCATCTCAAGCGCTTCTCAAAATTTTGAACTATTTCGGAGGCCAATGCTTTCATTGGTGCTCTGGATCTTGGTCAATGATTCATGAATGATGTGCAGCATTCAGATAATCTTACACATATACAATTTTGAACGAGTCTCGATTGATGGAACCACCTAAGCTTGCGCTTGTGGAAAAATGGGAACGATGCTGATCAAGGACACGCAAAATAGAAAGCATGGCAACATCGGTTCTACCCTTGTTTAATATCCAAGTCAGAACATGACCACAAAAAGGTGCGAGGAACTTACAGCACCAGTGGGAGCTGTATCATATACTCAGACACAAAATGAGGAAGAATTAGGACATAGTGACTTACCACAGACAAGCATATTTTCATTGGTGCCATATGCAGTGGGATATACAATAGATTGTATTCTGTTTAGTGTGCTGTATCCCGGGAAGCATCCTTTGGCTAGAGGATCCAAATCTGAGATGGGAACGAGACGTTCTGACTGTCGGGGAGGCACGGGTTTGGCAGGCGGGATCACAACTTCTTCATACTCCTATATAACCAGTGCATGAGCTATACATCCCTCAAATTCCTATGTCCATACCTCTTTCATATGTCGTTCTGTCCCGACTGGTAGCATGTATCTTGTTCCGAGATGAGAAGGGATGTTCCTTTGAGACATAGACGAAGAGGAATAGACATGAGGAAGAACCTCTGCTTCAGGACCCTACAGAAAACGGTATAATCCATAGCAGGGTTCTGCGAAGCGCATGCACGTACAGTTACGCCGGAAGATCTAGCAGCATTTTCTCGCAGTTTCTGCTCCATCCGCTGTCGGGCATGTTCAGGAGCAAGACTAAACTCAGAGCCTCCAAGCTTCATATGGCTAGAGGAAAAACTATCTTCAGATGATGATTTTAAATGTTTGCCTAGCTTCAATGAAACATGAACCCCAAGACGGTCATAACTCGCATCCATTACGCACCTCATCTACAAACGCCTCACGATCATTGATTATCTGCATAATGAGCTCCATGTCCTCAGATCCAATGAGCTCAACTATGTCTCCAGACACATCGTCATTGGATCGAGTAGATGATAGAATGGAATGAATGGAGTTCAGTAGATGCTCAGAATCAGGTTTTCTATGGATTTCGTGAACGTAAGTGAGAGTTCGTATGCGTTACTAGGCTTGACAATACACACAGTAGCAGCTGTGAAAGAAGTAAACTCTGAACGTTACGGCTAGGGCCACTTCGATATAAGTCAAGTACAGATTCCCATGAATGTTCATTCAAGGCTGCTTGTTCGGCATCCAGCAATTCTAGATAGCGTGTTTGATTAGTACTTGGACAACAGACTTCAGAGACACACCTTGGGATGTTGTGCCTTGTAGACTGAGCGATCATTAAGAAAGGGATACACATAGTCAAAGCAACTGCATCGACGTACCTGATCCACTCATCTATCCCAGTAGATGAATCATCACTAGGAACATCCCCCGATATGCCGACCAGAAACTCTAGATGTCCAGATAGCCCAGATTTCATGACTATGATAAAACAAATCTTGTGGTCTGCAGTCGAAGTACTTAATAATGCAGCAGGCTTGATTTGCACTTGTTGATGTACCGGCCTTCGACACGAGGACTCATGCATCATGAGGAAGACATGATTAAAGATTTCTCAAAGTGTTCCATATCCCTAACTACCATAGTAGTACAGTTTTAGTCCTTCGATTGAAGAGCCCACGTGTGGAAGGATCCGTGAGGACTGCTAAAATCACTGTCACCTTTAGAAATAAACCCGTTAGCTTCATAGAACAATATCTAAAGTTAAAATTATTAATCAGCCTGAACGCAATAGGTATCAAGAAGCACACAAACATTCGATTCCGTGCTCGTCTCCAAGACCATCCTTGCATCGCCCTTCTACGTTCGAAGATAAGAGGACTGACGACACGTATTATCATAATCCAGAGGGATCGCACATACCTTGGCACGTACCGCTTCAATCAACGCAGATCCAACTCCTTTGCGCTTCCACTCTGGCACAACACCCATCAATTGTAAATGCCATGAGTTTTGCTTAACACCAGCGCCGAAGAATTCTTCCGTGAGGGTGTGGTATTCCGGAATGAACTACACAATTGAGTTCAGATTGAAGCTGATCGAGGTAAACACACTAGCTAGTAGTGACTGTACCTCTTCCTCCCACCATTTCTTCAGGTCATCGGGGAACTTACTGAGTAAAGGTACAAGTGCCTTTTCGTGTTGATCTGGACTACAGAATAGATATCTTGAATCCAAGACGACTTTCATGTTCAGATATATATCACTTACGTGTCATACATCATTCGACCAGGTGGAAACCACTCCGCTACACCAATGACCTCTCCTTCGGGGGTCTCCGCCACATAAAGTTCTCCCGCAAGGGCGCCACACAGCACGGTGTAGTATTCGAGTAGATGGAGCAATGATGTGTCACGGCCGACGATAAGTGCAGTTGCACGCGTACCTTCGTCCCCGAATGCACGTCTAAGGCAAGTCGTAAACGTCTCAACTTCAGCGTCTATCATACGAATGCGTGCGGGCGGAAGGAAGGAAGGAAATGGTCAGGGATTTAGTGTCCAAAAATATATTGACTTCTATGGTAAGTACCTGTTGGATTGGTCAACTTGCGCACTGTAAAAGCCATGATAGAAAACGATGAGATTGAGCCATGCCCAGGCCCTGTCAGCACGAAATTGGAATGCTTTCAATTGGTAAGCATGATGATGGACGCGACGGGTCGTGAGACAAATAACGCGTCAACAACGCCAGCGGAGGTACTATGTAGGTTCCTGCACAATTCCTCAACAATGGCTGTGGTGGGGAACAAGGAGGCAAGCAAAATCATAATATCTACAACACATGGCACCTCCCATACTGGTTACATAAATACACTGCGGTATGCCATAGGAACACCAGAATGTAGTACAATTTTAGTCCTTCGATTGAAGAGCCCACATGTGGAAGGGTCCATGAGGACTGCTAAAATCGGTTTCGCCTTTGGAGATGAACCCGTTGGCTTCATAGAACAACACCTGGAGTAAAAATCATTGTTAAGCAATCCGTGAACGCAACAGGTATCAGGAAATACACAAACATTTGGCTTCGTTTCCGTCTCCAAGCACATCTTCGCATCGCCCTTCTACGTTTGAGAATGAGAGGACTGACGACACGTATTATTCAGAGGAACCATACCTTAGCACGTACTACTTCAATCAACGCAGATCCGACTCCTTTGCGCTTCCATTCTGGCACAACACCTATGAATTGCATATGCCACGAGTTTTGCTTAACGCCAGCGCCAAAGGTTTCTTCCGTGAGGGTGTGGTATTTTGGAAGGAACTACACAAATGAGTTCAGATTGAAGATTGAGGCAAACGCAACTAGTGAATGGTCACGTACCTTTTCCTCCCACCATTTCTTCAGGTCATCGGGGAACTTACTGAGTAAGGGGACAAGTGCCTTTTCTTGTTGGTCTGGACTACAGGATATCTCATTGAAACCAGAACGACTTTCAAGTGCAGATATCACTTACGTGTCATACATTATTCGACCAGGTGGGAACCACTCAGCTGCACCAATGACCTCCCCTTCGGGTGTCTCTGCTACATAGAGTTCTCCCCCAAGAGCGCCACATAGCACGGTGTAGTATTTGAATGGATGGAACAATGATGCGTCGCGGCCGAGACAGATAAGTGCAAACTCATCTAGGAGGCCAATCAGGAAAAAAGTGAATTAACGAATATGCTCGTTTGCACGCGTACCTTCGTCCCCGAACGCACGTCTGAGGCAAGTCGTAAACGCCTCAACTTCAGCGTCTATCATGCAAATGCGTGTGGAAGGAAATAGTCAGAAATTGAATGTCCAAAGACATATTGGCTTTTGAAGTACCTGTTGGATTGGTCAACTTGCGCACTGTATAAGCCATGATAGAAAACGATGAAATTGAGGACCACTATCACAAAACCGATGCGCTTTTATACCGTTTATTCGTGGCGTTCCTGGCCAGTTGATCTGATAGGCTTTGGTGAATTTGCTACCATAGGCAAGACCAGTACATCCGTATAGCCGTATGCAGGGTCCGGCCATTCCTCATTGAGACCTATTGGGACCCGGTGTCTTTTATCCTCCTTGGCTCCACCGACTGATACTATCACGAAAGTCAGCACAGAGAAATTATGAGACATTGTAGTTAACGTACCAAAATCACGACATTGCGCGCCTGGCTATACCCGCTGCAGCGGCGAATGTACCTCACAGATGAACCCAGCGAGGCCGAGATTACCGCAGGCTACTGCAATCGTCCTTGATAAACGGAAGTGCACAGATCTCAGAGTTTTCTTGTCCGGGTAGAAATACTATTGAGGAAATGGCGCATGGATAGTTCTGCTTGGCTATTACAGGTTCGATGATCGATCAGGAAGTGGACCTGACGATAGTATTAGTAAGCATGCTATTTGCACGTGTTGATGCACCCGCGCCGGGCCGAATTTAGTGCTGTTGACCCTGTACTCGCAACTTGCACATGGGATGTACGACCAGCAGCATCTAACTGCAAGAACAGGTCGTCCAAAGTTTGCGACTGGTATTTTGCTTATTCATCACATCGAGCCATCCTCATTATTTCTGATTTTCAGGTGCTGGTCCTTGGAGAACTGGTCCTGGATCCGATTCAGACACCGAGAGAGACTATGGCTCTTCGAGATCACGCTCAGAACGACATTATCAAGGACAGAATGGCTACGAATCTCACAGTCCAGACTTAGATGATGTTCAAGAACGCGCATTACCAGTTTCAGCCGAAGCTTCACTAGATTCAGCTCCTCCAATATCATATTGGTCTGCGAAACGTCATTCAACTTGTGGAAATCCTACTCCTTTACCACCATGGTCAACCAAGCCTATTTCGTGGCGCCACACATCCTCTCTACCAGGAAAACTCAAAACCGCAAACGCAGCCCTTGTGCTGTGTCTCAACATCGATGTCGACCCACCAGATGTCGTTAAAACTAGTCCATGTGCTGTGCTAGAGTGTTGGGTTGATCCACGTTCGATGCCTTCGCATAAGGCTCTCGAAGCTATCGGAGCCAATCTAAAACATCAATTCGAAGGGCTTAGTCTGAAGATTCAGTACAAACCAATATTGGACCCTTCTTTCGAAGACCTGCGGAAAGCATGTCAACAGCTGCGAAAACAGGCCAAGGATGATGCTGTTTTATTCCATTACAATGGTCATGGTGTGCCCAAACCTACCTCAAGCGGAGAGTTATGGTGTTTTAATCGAAATTACACTCAGTACATACCCGTATCGCTTCAGGAGGTCCAGAATTGGTTAGGGTCTCCAGGGGTATACATTTGGGATTGTTCTGCTGCCGGGCATCTCCTTCATAATTTTAATGAATTCGCCAAACGCAGAGACGATGATATCAGGAGGAAACATGGTGGTCAGTTTCCTGAGGGGATGCTACCATTCACGCAGAGTTTGCAGTTGGCTGCATGCGCAGCGAATGAGACCCTTCCTACCTGTCCAGATTTACCTGCCGACATGTTCACTTCCTGTCTCACCTCTCCAATCGATATTGCTATTCGACACCATATGATCACCAACAAGGTCACTCTCAACATCGACGCGGCGGTACATATGCCTGGAGATCTCAAGGACCGTCGTACTCCCCTCGGGGAGTTGAATTGGATTTTCACTGCCATCACTGATACCATTGCATGGACGACCTTCTCTCCTGAGATTTTTGCGCGTCTATATCGCAGTGATTTGCTCATCGCATCGCTCTTCAGGAATTTCCTGTTGGCTGAAAGGTTGATGAAGGGGTATAATTGTACCCCTCATACGTCTCCTCCTTTACCCCCAACTAACACTCACCCGCTTTGGGCTACATGGGATTTAGCTCTTGATGCATGTGTACGGCAGCTGCCTGATCTTTTAGCATCGAATGAGAGTCAACAGCAAGGGTTGGAAGGTACGAAACCTGCCCCGTATCAATATATACCCAGTCGATTCTTTGCGGACCAGTTGACCGCATTCGAGGTGTGGATCTCGAGAGGTGGATCGGCGCTCACTAGACGCGGGCCAATGTCTCTCCCATCGGGCTCATCGAGCGACTCTCCCTCTTCTTCTATGGCTGTCACCCATAACGTTCCTGTCTCACCTATACTATCATCTTGGTCCTCATCACCTCATCTCGTCCCTAGAAAACCTCCCACTCAACTCCCTATCGTCCTACAAGTCCTTTTATCCCAACCACATCGCCTTCGCGCTCTCATTCTGTTATCGCAATTTGTCGACCTAGGGCCCTGGGCAGTCAACTTAGTCCTCACTATAGGCATTTTCCCTTATATTTCCAAACTACTACAGGCTCCAGGACCTGATCTCCGGCCTGTACTTATCTTCATATGGGCGCGGATCCTAGCAGTGGATCCAAGCGTCCAAGTAGACTTATACAACAACGCCCAGGGTTACCGATACTTCTCTAACATCCTCTCCATGAACCCACCCACCGCTCGCGACACCCAACACATCCTCCCCAACTCCTCCGAACACCTCGCCATGTGCTCCTTCATCCTCTCCGCCCTCGCGCGCGATTTCCCAAAAGGCCAACAAGCCTGTTGGGACGAACGCGTTTTCGACGCGTGTTTCAATTTACTTGATGAACCGGATTATTTGTTAAGACAATGGAGCTGTTTATGTATGGCGCAGATGTGGTGTGGATTTGATCAAGGGAAGATGGCTGGTGTTGCGAGGGGAGCGCAGGATAAGCTTACTGGGTTGTTATCTGATGACTCGGCGGAGGTTAGGTGTGCAGCGTTGTATGCGCTGAGTACCTTTATGGGTGCGAGTGGATCGAAAGAGGATGAGGAAGGTAGGAGAGGTGGTGGTGGATCGGGAGGGATGTACGATCGTGATGAAAGGACACATTTTAGGATGGAAGTTGCGGTTGTTACGGGAGCCACGCTTGTCGTAAGAGAAGATGCCAGCCCTATGTGTAGGAAAGAGCTGGTGGTACTGGTGAGTTGCTTGGTGAAAGAATGGAGAGGTTACTTCGTTGTATGCGCCTGGCTTTATTGGGAAGAAGAGCGTAAACGCCGACGGGCTACCGTTTATCCCTACAACACATCCGCAGAAGATGATATCTCTGAAGCTGCGGTACAAGAATGGCTGGAATCAATCTCCGACCCTGCGTTGAGAGAAGAATCGCGCGTCCTCCTCTCTTCGTTCTACACTATCTTCGTTGTCCTACTCGACCTTTCCGTAGACCCCTACCATGAAGTTGCCACGCATGCACAGACAGTCGTGGACTATATCATGGCGCTTCTACTCGAGTCGCCGTTTATGAGACTAGATGGTAGTCTCGGGAGTCCACCACTTGCACCTAGCAGTTATAGGTACCCGGCTTCTACTCAGCATAGCGGTAGCGGTAGTACACGTTCACGCATGAGTTCAGGCTCATTACAATCTTCTCCTTCTCTCTCCGGTTTCCCGCCCTATCCGACAGTTGCACCGCCGTCACCAAGTAACAACAGTCCTGGAATGGGTGGTAGCACACTTGGAGGTGTACTCCGTCCCAGCCTCTCTCGAAGTGACACCATGACTAGTACCATTTCCAACACAGTCGCCAGCACTGTAAAACGCACCTCTTCATTTGCTAATGCTCTTAAATCACTCGCTGGTGGTATTACCTTTCCATCTATCGAGGATGGACGGTTAGCATCGCCCGCATTGTCAGCGTACAACTTTGCTCATCATAATGATGTTACAAATCCAGATACCTACCCTTCGGATGTATCTCGTGCTCCTTCACCTAATCTCAACGTCGCACAATACACCTCACCTTATTCCCGCCCACCTACGCCTACACAGGGGGATGGATACTCCTCTCACCCACCCTCTCGTTCTCCGACATTACAGGAGTTCACACAACAGCCCCAACCTCAAGGTCCGATAGATTTTCAACCTTCGGATGTCATGGAGGCTTTGATGGAGGAAGATATGGAGAGGTTACGTGCACGGAAGAGACCTAAACGAGGCCATCATCATCAATCGCAGTACCATCTTTCGAGTCAGTATGGGACTGTACCAAGCCCGAGTAATAGCACGTTTTCTGTGGATTCTACTGGGAGTAGTATCATTTTGGGTCTTGGGACGGGTATGGGTATCCGGGATGTGTTACCATTGAAAAGCACGTTCTTTGATTGGTGCTGTGAATACTTCACAGAACCCCAGATGAGGGTAAGTCCTGTCCTCTCGTTTGGTTGCAATACTTTTTGGACTAAACCGTTGTCTTATATATGCGTATAGCAAACCGAAGCAGACGAGCCAGGAAGTATTCAGTACAATTATCAAGTGTGGAGGCAGCAGCGTAACGAGCAGATTGAGTCGGAGACGAGGTCACAAGCTGAAGTGGCTTGTAAGTCTACATACATATACACATTTCTTCTGCATTCCTCACCGTGTCCACATAGCGCGCTGTCGTTGGGATCGAACCGTCGCCACTTTCCAAGGTCCCGCACATCCTCTGAATATGGCGTTCCATTCGTACGATCAGCATCTCATAGCCGCGAATGAGACCGATGTTATCACGTAAGTTAACACTTTTTTGAGGATGAGGTTACAGTCGTGCAACAATGAATGCATTTTCTTTTTCCCTTGGGTTTTGCAGCATTTGGGATTGGCACCATAAAAAACGTTTACGGACGTTTTATAATGGAAATCCTAAAGGAACGAGTATTACGTCTCTACACATCATCAATCAAGATGTGGGTGGTATCATCGCCACGGGCTCAGGTATTTGTTCTAAATACCAATTATTATTCAGTTTAACTGACTTTTGTTTTTTGAAGCCGATGGTATAGTACGTCTTTACCGTAACTACGATCCTATCTTGGATCCTGGTCCAGTTCAAATGGTCAGTTCATTCAGAGGGTTGAATGAGATTGTACCTATGCGTCATGGAGCTGGAGTCGTCATGAATTGGAAACAGTCCGCTGGGATCCTTCTCGTTGGCGGGGATTCGAAAGTCATTAAAATATGGGATGCACAGACGGAGATTCAAGGGCTGGTATGTCGTTATTTGATATGCACAAAGATGCAGCAGTTAATTGATGACCTGTTTGTCACCAAATAAGGACCTGGATACTAACTCTGACGCTCCAACGACATGTATCGTCTCCGACCCAGGTCCATCACAGATGTTCGTCGCTGGCTTCGGGGATGGCCACGTGAAAGTGTTTGACCGGCGGTTGGAAGACGATGAGGCTATCGTGCGGACCTACCGAGGACATTCATCTTGGGTACAGAATGTGCGACCGCATTCGTCGCCTGTGGTGGGGTATCAGTTCCTTTCAGCTAGGTAATTGGTTGCGGTTCATTTCAGCGATCTACTCTGTGACTTATACCGTGCCTTTCATTCAGCGTGGACGGTGAAGTGAAGCTGTGGGACTTGCGTGGACGCGACCAAGAAATACAAAAATGGGATTTGATGCCTATGGGTCTTTCATGCTTTGACGTTCATAACACCACAGAGGTGTTTGCTGGGTAGGTTCTGCAGAGCTGGATTTCGTGCATATACTCACTTTCGTCTCTTTGTAGCACGTCCGCAATAACAAATAACAACTACAGGTCACAACGTATCACATTCCGATCGTTGTCAAGTGCCCCAGAAGACCCACCTCTATCGCAATATAATGTATCTTCTGGTCTAACGATGATGCCTCCAAAACTCCACGTGTCACCATACATTCCTCGAGCAACATCCTTTGTCTTCCACCCTACGGAGATGCTGTGCGGTGTCGGAGAAAGCGACGGTGCTAGTAAGTCTCCACGGTATTGTTGTTCTGAACCGAAGACTGATTCACTCTAGTTCGGATTATTGGCTGCAATTTAACTGAAAGTTACGATACTCACTGACCTAGCCTAATAACTAATGTATATCTTCTGTTTCCTGTCTTTTTGTAATAGTGCAATAAACAAGAATGTCTGAGAGCCTGAACTTCGCTGTGCCTGAGAACAATGATTGGCTGCGGTAATGTCGGGACGCGTTCACCGAGTACTATTAGAGCTACTATAACTCTTACCACCGTGATCGTCGTCGTCGTCTACAGCGTCGTACCGCTCTGCGAATTATCATTTCTCTGAATTGGAATCGTGATTGCGTTAAAGTATACAGTTCAATTACGGGATGGTCCGAGTGGATAACGGGGAGGTGAGCACTGTCAATTATTTAATACCCATACGCCATCAGTCCGCCTAAGTTGAACGCGATTCACTACTACCCTTAGCCGGATGACAAGAAGGAAGCTACATCAGTTAAGAAGAAAATCATGTCCAAGAAGAAGTCTCCAACAACAGGAATATGGCCTTGCAAGATGAACGGATGCAATAAGCAGTTTGCGAGAGAAGCAGACCTAAAGCGGCACCAGAGGACGACGAAACTTCATTCTATGCCAGGGTTGTGAGTAGCGGAATTACTCTCCGAGGCGTTCATGATCACTCATATTGTACAGTGCATGCCCGCAATGTGATGCCACATTTACCAGAGTAAGTGGCGGGAGTTCCGCTATTGAGTCTATCTTTACAATCTACACAGACCGACGCTTTGAGGAGGCATCAGAAGTCAAGGTGCGTAGTTCTGACCTATCTCGAAGCACAACGTTGATCATATTCTCAGACATAATGGTGTTGTTATTGAGCCAATCGATCAGGATAGAAGAGACGGCGACGAACAAGGTCAATCCTCTTCTCGCAGCAGCAGTGCAACACCATCATCCAATGGGAAAGAACGAGCAATAGTCGCTGTAGCCCAGACGACTCAAGGAAGACCCATTGCGTCTGGACCTGCAACCGGACACTCCAGCTATTATCGTTCCCATACCGCGACAACTACTCGTATGTTACCGGTGGTCTTTCTTCTAGTCCAATATTATTGACTATCATCCATAGCTTATCAACCCCCTCGTGCGCAAGCAGGAACACGGTATGCGAGGCCGTTCTATTTCATGTTCTACAGACTGAATCTAGGCGTGAAGCTGGACAAACGCACATCCCTGGCCAGATGGACGAGCGCCTCCTCCTATAGGTCAAATGGCTTACATGTACTTTCCTACACCGTACTACCGAGAAACCAGCAACGCTGTATTCCCTGTATTTCCACCCGCCGCTGCTCCAGCCGCTCCAACTAGCAATGCCCAGCCCAATTCCGAAGGGTCAAAAGCTCGTTCCACCAGTCCGACATCGACATCGACGTCAAGTCCTCGCGACTCAAACGGGGACCAAGTGCCATGCACTGCTGCACCTGTTGTCCCTCCCCTTGAGTCCTCATCATCGCGTACGCGAACTGACGTGGACATACCCGATCTGCTTTCAACGGATGCTCAAGCCGCTGTGGAAGCTTTTCTCAAAGAAACTCAAGAGAAGGATGTGTCAGAAGGTGTATCGTTTGAACTTAGGAGCATTCATGATAAGTGGACCGACTCCGATGGCGATGAAGGCGAGAGGCTGTCTCCTATCAATGGGGATTCTTCAAAGCCAAGTCACGTAATGCGCGAGCATGGGTATGGAGCACGACTCGAGCGGCCGGAGCCAATGGAACATATGCTCACAGAGGATGGTGAACCTATGCTCAACCCAGGCACGTAATTCGCTGATTTCAAGGAAATATTTTAAACTGACTCGACGCTTTGCCTCGCTGAATTTGGTATGTTCAGCCGAGCTTTTAACACAGGTTGGCTGGGTTGCGCTGTATGAACCCGAATCTCCTTCTGACTCTTTAACATCACAGGAATCGCTGGCATCGCCGGAGCCGTCATGACCCGAGATGAACTCGAATTCCTTCATCTTCGGAGGTCAAGCCAGCGAAAGGATACTGAATTTGTTTTTCCCTGTTCTCGTTTTTATCGCTACATTCATTCCCGGGTTACATGAGTGGCATATTTACGGACATGTATATCTTATTCCTTCCCTTCTTGTCTGTCTGTAACACTCGGGTCATTTTACGGTTTCCTTTTTCCTTTCTTTCTTCCAGACGGGTCAACGGATTTTAATACTAGGCGGATGAGCACTCACTCGTTCTTCTCCGCTCCTGCAGTGTACTTGGAGCTATTTGTACCTAATTCTGATTCTTTTCCCTCTTGTTTTCGTTCAGTTTTTGCTTTCGTTAGCTTTACAGATCAGCGATAATTGGCTACTCATACATTATTGTGAGCGATTTTCTTTTTTCAATACTCTTCCTCATCTGCTGATGATTGGCTATGATACAGGATACTTAAATAATTTGTGTCATACTTGTATAACATGGATTTCAGTATACATAGAACATGAATTAGTGTCACTAGACGGTACGAAAGCGTCCTTTAGGCTTCGATCGGTTAGTGTATATGTAGTCTACTTACTTACAATGGAAGCGATGTGGTGCTTGTACATAATTTTTGATCGATACCGAGGGTTGGCACAATCGCGATTTACCTCGGTCTGCTCAAATTCACTTTTCTTCACCTGCTTGAACTCACCTCGTCTCGCTGTTTTCTCCGTTCTCACTCACCTACACACACGATGTCGACGTACACTCTTTTCTGCATGGGTAACCCCCTGCTCGATATGCAGGTTACGAACGGTGAAGAGCTTTTGAAAAAGTACGATCTGAAATCGAACGATGCGATTCTTGCTGAGGAGAAGCATGCTCCTATGTAAGAGATACTTACCTTACAGTTGGTGCTTATCGTTGATTATGAACTGTCTGAAAATGTTATAGATACGAGGAGCTCGTGAAGAACTACAAAGTAACCTACGTCGCTGGTGGGGCATCCCAAAACACGGCTCGAGGTGCTGCTGTGAGTATTCTTGACATTGCCTTTTTCTAACACGTCAACGTCTCATCTTCGCGTTTTTTTCCTAGTACGTTCTACCTCCGAACTCAGTAGTGTACACTGGATGTGTCGGCGACGACGATCTCGCAGAGCAGCTCAAAGCTGCAAACAAACGCGAGGGTTTACATGAAGTTTACCAGGTGAAGAAGGGTGAAAAAACCGGTGCTTGTGCGGTCGTTATCACCGGCCACGACCGGTCAGTATGAATGAATGAACGAATTTACATCTGGTTATTCTGACTTGTGGGGATTTACAGATCGCTCGTTACAACTCTGCGGGTAGCTGAGAAGTTCGAGCAGTCTCATTTATCTTCGCCGGAGGTCGCTCCTCTTATCGCAGGGGCCAAGGCTTACTACGTTGAGGGATACTTCCTCACCCACGGCACGGTTTCTGCCCTCGAACTAAGCCAAAAAGCCTCCGCCGCATCGAAAGTGAGTGTCCGTTCACCCACACCGGACCCTAACTGACCATCGCCTCTTCAAACTCAAACACTAGGTCTTTGCCCTAAACTTCTCTGCCCCCTTCATCCCTCAATTCTTCGGTGCTCAGCTCCAACAAATCCTTCCTTACACCGACATCGTCATCGCGAACGAATCCGAGGCAGAGGCATGGGCCACCGCCAACGGTCACGCAACACCAAACGATCTCGCCGCCGTGGCTAAAACCATCGCAGCCCTCCCTAAATCCAACGCCTCCCGCCCACGTATCGTCGTCCTCACCAACGGACCCAAATCTACCGTGGTTGTCAGCTCTGCAGAGCTTGACAAGCCAAAAGTATACGCGGTCCACGCACTCAAGGACGAGGAGATCGTTGATACGAATGGAGCTGGTGATGCGTTTGCTGGTGGGTTCATGGGTGCTTTTGTTGCTGGTAAGAGTTTGGATGATTGTGTTGAGGCTGGGCACAAGATGGGTGCTATGTGTGTGCAGCAGGTGATTAACTTTTGTTTCTTGTACTAGCTTTGGTGCTTTTTTACTGACCGGGACGTGTAAATAGGTTGGTCCCCAGTACAAGTGGCCCAAGGTCAACGTTCTTTAGAGGGGTGGACCGCGATTCATTCGATTTCTTGCAAATCTGATTCTGTAGCTTACTCAAGAAAATATTCAACATGTAGCAGTACACTCATCTGTCACTTTCAACAGTGAACATCACGAATTTCGTATCATATACATACATTTGCATCAATGGATACTTAAGATATACCTGCAATTTTTCGCCATCCTGCTACGTCGGATAAATCCTATACCGGTCCTATACTATAAATTAGCACGGTCTTTTCGCACGCTTAGAGCTTACTATGCAATTATTATGTAAATAATATTTACTAAGCGGCTTTAAGTCTTAAAGCAGTAAAGCTAGTAGAGCTTTGACCCTACCCTCACATCGTGGCGGCGCCAGCGTTTGGCCAGCGTTAACGCTGAGGGCACTCTTCGCCACCTCCACTTTAGTCTTTTGGATATGACTAAGCCCTTTAACTGCGTGTCGGTAGAGCCCTTGAATTCTACCTAAGTTAAAGACAAACTTAGCTTGACCCGTGCCTGGAGGCACGGGCGGGGGTTCACTTAAAGTTTGGGCAGTAAGTTGACACCAGGCAGTGATGGGTATATGTATCATACAACATGTCAATCTTTTCTTTCCTCTTCCTGGCCTTGCTGTAGCTTTCCATCTTCCTGATGTCGTCTATACCCTCTAACCTGTCATTTTTCCCCGACGCTCAAAACTTCACTATAGAAGGTGGTAATTTCTACAATGTTGCAGGAGATGTACATTACCATATCAAAGGTGAGATCGAGGATCGAGGTGCGTAAAGCAGTTGCTTTTGATACTGCTTAGGAGCGCTTACCATGTTTACTTCATGCAGTTGGTAGAGGGATCGAGTTTCTGTATCAAAATATGGTCACCGGTGCTTCGTATGACGCCGAACAGCGGTTTCCACCTCCCAATTGCCATCCTGGCACTCGCATTTATTCTCCCGAAATAATACGAACCTGGATCTACAATAAACGAAAGAGCACAAGTATATTCTGGCTATATGGGCCAGCCGGAGTAGGAAAATCCGCTATCGCGCAAACTGTTTCCGAGGAATTTGCACCTCGTCACTCGAAACCTTTCAAGCCACTGTCCGGTAAACTAGCCGCGAGTTTCTTTTTCCTGCGGACGGATCCACATCGCAACAATTTAAGCCAATTCTTCACCACTATCGCCTACCAGCTCGCAACGTCTGGGATGCTCAGACCAGTTTTGTATCACGCCATCGACAAGGCAGTCAGGATGGAACACGATCTCCTACACACGAACCTCGAGCTTCAGTTCCAAAAGCTCATCGTTGAGCCATGTGCTGCAGTAACACCCTTCCACCGATGGAAACATCTTCCGAAATTGGTCGTAATCGACGGATTGGATGAATGCATTGATATTCCCTCCCAGGAACGACTTCTCCGCATAATCAGCGAAGCCAAAAGCTCTTTGTCGTTCCCTCTCGAGTTCCTTATCTGTAGCCGACCAGAACCTCGAATCAAGGATGCGTTCAGCCTTAGATCTTTCCACTCCATCCTTGATTGTCATAGTATTAGCGGGCCATGGGAATCTCGTGAAGATATTGCTGTGTACCTCCGCGCTGGATTTCGTAAAATTCACAGCGCTCATCGTAGGGCTATGTCGCATATCCCTTCACCCTGGCCTAGCGAGGGTATCATTCAGCAGCTAGTGCGGAGGGCATGTGGTCAATTCATCTACGCTGCCACGGTCCTCAAATATGTCGGTGACTATCATTGTTTTCCACCTGAAAATCTTGAAGTTATTCTGAAGATAACGGTTCCTGAAAACTTTGACTCGCCATACCCTGACCTTGATCAGCTCTATATCCAAATTCTCTCAACATCGCCGCAGAGGGATCTAGACCTTCTTCTAGATGTACTCAGGTATCTCATAGTCCCATCACTACACACTACCTTTGCATCTTTTCACCGACGAGTGACATCTTACTGTATTGAAGGTATACTCTTCCTAAACACAGGAAAAATCAGGTCTTTGCTTTTTGGTTTACACCCAGTACTGCATATACCGAAAAGTGACCAGAATGAAATTCGGATCCTTCATGCATCCTTCATAGACTTTCTCACTAATCCGAGACGATCGGGGAGGTTTTTCGTCGATCGGAGGGATGAAGCAGTGCATGAACGGGTTACGCGACACCTCTTGAAAAGGATATTCCATGCTATTCAGCATCAGGAGGACACGACACCGTGAGTTACTTCATGTTGTGCAAATTGACCAAGGAGTGAATATTTATTCTATTATTCTAGTATAGACTCAATATTTGACAGATACGCATGGGGATTTTGGGATTATTATTGTAGGAAGGCAATGCCTTCTGAGGAATTACTTTTAACGTTGAACAAACTGGATATCTATGGGTTTGTGAACACTGCCATGCGACGTACAAGTCTCTGTTTGGAAGACTATGGCGCGGCGTTACGGAAAAGCCTTTCAACTCTGGAAAGTATTGCATCTTGGGCTGAGGTTTGTTTGTAATCTCCACTTACTCAACACCTCTCTAATACCTTGTTCTATGTTCTGTTTCTGTTATGTTCAGTCTCTTGGAGAAACGGCACTCGCTGAAAGATTCCGGCTTTTTGAATTTGGTTTCCAAGCTCAGCTTGCCTCTAGCAGCGATCTTGACAGGGAGCAACTGGTACGGCTAACAGAGGTACTCAAATATGATCTCGTCATGTATAAACCGAGGATGTGGGTGTTGATCTCTTCCTTGCTCGATGACTGGTTCAATGTAGCGGGAGTGAGCCTATCCTATCTACCACATCCTCCGGTAATAGTTGTTGGGCCGCTTTCGAGTCAAACGGACGAGAGTAGTGTATCCTCCAGTGCTGCTACTCACAGTCATGGCATTTCGAAATCAAAGAGGGTCGCTGCTGGCACCATATCATCCACCTCATCACTTAGCATCAATTTTATGGAATGCCACCATCGCGTATGTGTTAGATGTCTCCGTGTTCTTCGGGAACCCTCGAACTTTCCTGAAGAGGTCACAATCTACGCTCGATCTCAATGGATACGTCACCTCCTCGCTACCTCTCCGTCTTTAGATACACTGGAGCTTCTAGAGAACAATATCTCTTGGTTACAAACAAGCACTGACACAAGAAAAGCTATCATATGGGCATCGGTAAGTCATTCCTTTTTTAACCTTCAGGCTATACTTACTTATGTTGTATTCACATTCAAATAAACTTTGATTTCTATTCTCCTCCTCTGCCTTCTCCTGGCATGGTCATAATAAGAAATCTCCGGATCTCATTATTGAGACTCGAAATAAAGTAGTAAAGCTTCTAGAGCAGAAATTTGGTGACTTGGTAGATCTGGAGCCGAGTAGAAGAACTTTAGAGGGGCGTTCTCCTGTAAGCAGACGATGGAATATTGGAGGATAGTCATTCCAATATATCCGTCGTAGGTAACTTTTATATGTTAGACTCTAACAAGGTTCAAGTTCTGCCTCCAGTTGACTGGTCAAAACCTCTTTGAGGGCTTGGTCACCAGGCTAGCGGACCACAAGCCTCTGGAGTCTGGCCACTGCTGCGAGAGAAATTGTGACATGACTAAGCAGGACTAAACGCTATCACGATTTTGCTGAACCCCATCATATGTGCTTGTCAGCTGCATTGGGCATCAACTGTACGTGTTATATGCGTTCAAATGGGAGATTTTGGAGCTGGAGGGAGCGGCAGAGGGGCGTGTCAGTGTTCTTTACCCTCATTTGTCCTGTCTGTTTACTGAACCTTGAGGCGGAGTGTATCCCGGAGCATGTACTGCCCCGAAACCTTCAGAAATATGGTTTTTTTGAAAAGATGTGTGTAATAACCAATTGACTTTAGTAGGCCACTGTGACGGACGGTCTTATGGGTAGTTTCAAGTTAGCTACAAGAAATGCGCTTTCTATCTCATATTTTCTCAGTTTAAATTAGTTATAAATAAAATCATAAAAGAAGCATCTTCTACTCTTACACATAGAGGATTCTTGTACTCGTTGAGTCTGTGGTAAGGACAGAGAAAGGCGAAGACTGATTTCGCCGCGCGAAGTTCGAATTTCGCAGGTTAGTGCCTGTACTCAATATAAGGGTACTTACATAACACAACATTGACACGTCAGCAATGTCTCTAAGCAACTGATGTTCAGCAACCCCAAGAAAGATTTTTAGGTTATCCATTGCTGTAATAAGGTCTGTAAGTATGATAACTGTAGGTGTGGTATATGCCAAGTCTAATAGCAACGAAGCCCAAAAGGAATGAGCAAAGTCTAGGAAGAGTATATACAACAACCTCCCACGCCATCTCATATTCCCGACTGAAAGCCCATTTAACCAGATCCTGAACGACAAAATGACTTGTGAGCGGCATACAACAAAATAGGGCGCATATAAGAGACATACCACCAGAGTAGACCTTGCCGAAGAGGAGCTCTTGGCACTTGTCGTAGAGCGACAACACACCAGCACCAGCAACACCACGGAGAATGTTAGCACCAGCACCCTTGAAGAGCGACTTGGTACCCTCCTTGGCAACAATCTGTCGGCCAGCATCGAACATGCCCTTGTAGTGCTGAGAAGAACCAGAGGTCATCATCATACGACGACTGTTGGAGAGAAAATTGTAAGAAAACATTCAAAATACGAAATGGGCAAAGAATCTCATCTCACCGGATAGTGTCAAGGGGGTAAGAAGCGAGACCAGCACCGTTGGTAACAGCCCAACCGAGAAGGAAGGAAGCAAGGAAAGAACCCTCGAGAGCACCAACGAGAACAACAGGCTCTGAAGTGTCGAGTGATCAGAATTAGTCGATACTCAGTAGAAAAAAATCAACGTACTGAGCGAGTCGTAAACACCGAAGTAGAGACCACGGTACACAACAATACCGACGACGGAAGGACCGAAACCACGGTAGAGACCGGCAATACCGTCGGAAGCAATGGTCTTCTTGTAGACATCAACGAGACCATTGAACTGACGGGCTCCTCCACCCTTGGCGGACTTGGCATCGTTGGCAAGACGAGTACGAGCGTAATCAAGGGAGTAGACGAAGAGGAGAGAGCTAGCTCCGGCAGCAGCACCAGAAGCAATGTTTCCGGCGAACCACTTCCAGTATCCCTCATTCTTCTTGAAGCCGAAAAGCGACTTGAAGTAGTCCTCTGTTAGTCAAAAGTTGTCAATATATACGTAAATATAGAAAAAGAAGAGAATACGAACTGAAGGCAAAGTTCAAGGCCTGAGTCGGGAAGTAACGGATGACGTTGGCGGTGTTACCTCTCCAGAGAGAGAGGAGACCCTCGTCAGCGTAGGTACGCGACATACAGTCGACGATACCCTTGTAGGGGGTTGCAAGACGGCCCTGCTTGATCTGAAGAGAACGAAAAATTAGTCAAGTCCCGAACAATGGTAAACTCAACGTACCATCTCATCCTGGTTCTGAACCAGCAGCTTAACTCGCTCAATGGGGGCAGCAGCGGTCTTCGAGACGGCCTGTAATGCGAATGAAAGTGAGCAAAAAGGCCTTGAGAGGAAAAAAAAAAAAGCAAACAAAAAGACTTACAGCAGACACACCACCCATCATGAAGTCGACTGAAAAAACGACAATGAGCTTTCAGAAAAGACTACATTGGAATGTATACCAACCAGCGAACTCCTGAGGAGTCTTGACCTTCTTTTTGTCGGCCATTTTTTGAGAAGAGATGAAGAAAGAGGATGAGTGGGGAGTGGTGAAGGTGAAGGAGGAAGCAGTGAGAGTTGAAAAAAATTGCCGACTTTTTCATTTGATTACAAGAGCCCTCGGAT
>RCHF01010374.1:0-33264 GCA_003987895.1 Neonothopanus nambi | reverse complement strand
AACTTTTTTTTTGCAAATTTTAATGGAGGACGACGTAGGGTCTGATTTCCGGTGATGTACAGTGCAAATTTATATGAAGATGCCCGCCGCAGACGGAGTCCGCACTAGTCCGCATGAGATTAGATGAAATGGCGCCGGAATGACGCTCTTAAAAGGTAGTACCGAGACCCTAAAAGACCCCACATGATTGAGGAGGTTCGCGACATTTGTCTTGCCAAGGAAGGCCACGATGTAATAAAAGACAAAAAAACAATCGCGTTGGATCCTGCTGGATCGCGCCTGATTACGGGCGTGCGCTCGTCAACGGGCCTTCAGAAGCCTCAAGCTTTAGGGGGGTACTAAAAGTTGCGCGTCGCTTCCAGCCGAACCATGACGACGTTGGATAGGAGGTTGGAAGCTGCTAGAAGTTCTTATCGATCAATGGCGCGGTGGAGTGCGGTGGCCGTTTTTTTCAGTGGCTGAACAGGATATCAAGGGTGTAGCAAGGTGTAGTAGGGTGTAGCAAGCACTGATATGGCGACACATGTACGAGGGTCGTGGGGAGCTTTTTTGACATTGAGACGACCGCAAATTGTGAGATATTGACAGGATATTTGAAAAGCGCCGATATGTCCGAGCACCGGCAAGAATCTACAGATTTTAGGAGATCTAATTATTAGATCCAAATATCCAGAGCCTATGTAGTTTGCGGACCCAGACTCAAGATAAATGCATATATTGAGAGGTTTGGGCTGGGTTTGGGACCCAAACAAGAGCTGAATGCGATTTCTTGGTCTAGAGGACCATCAAGCAAAGGGACAGTGAACTAAGTATCCAATAACATAGAAGAATTCCGTGCAGGGCACTCACCAGTCAAACTTTCCAGATCTTGAAGTAAAGGGTCCAGTCAGTAAGTGCTCCACCGATCACTTGAGTAGTCCCGGTCCACGCAGGCCAACGTTCGTTCATCGACCATCTTTTTGAACTCGAAAAGAGTTGAATGAGAATTCAAGTTTGGCGCATATACTGAAGCCAGGAAGTTGAAACGAGACAGCCTGAGGCCAGAAGCGCCTTGGGACCGTGGGTACATGTGAGCGCTAAGTCACAAGCGCCCTGGGGCTAGCAAACCCCTTTCAAGAACGACGCTGACGAGTCGACGAGCTCAACTGATCAGTCCAGATGATGAGCGATGTAAGGTATGCTCTTTTCATTGATTTTCAATTAATAGAAACCCCTACTAAGTTAACTGTTTGAATCAGTCCCTTTGTCAAGCGTCTTTGCCTGTGATTAGGTACGTAGCAGCACCTCGTATTGCATAACAAGTACACGATACATAATGGAACGCTATGGTAGGATCAGGCTCGGGGTATACGTATCTTAAGCCCCAAGCCGAGTATATGCGCTAATATGTCGGAGAGGAAAAGCAAGAAAGGCAGGGATAGGGAAATAAGAGGAGGGGAGAGTGAATGAGAGTAGAAGGTTGGAGCAGCCTACAAGGATACAACGAAGGAGGGTGAAAATTCAGATCCGTCTGCGAGGGGAGAGTGAGGGTGAGAGAAAGTTTGGGGCAGTAGAAGTACATGGCATGCGTATATATAATAATACTCAAACAATATAAGCAGGCTCAACCCTCGCAATCTTCGCGCTGTTCGCAGTACTCCCGATACTCCGATCGTCTCTAGCAGAATCGTCACCATCATCCTACAAATGAATAAATAGTCAGTACGCCGTCCCGGAAGAAATAAAGAGGTAAACCAAGAAATAACCTCTGTAATGATCTCCGAAAACGACGTGGGCGGCACTAAATCCGGGTTCGACGGATCTTCAATCGTAACAATAGCCGTACGTTGTACATCTACAGCCCCCGGTTAGATTGGTTTGTAGGATATCGACTCTATAGGAAATGAAAAAACTTACGAATCCCATCGAAAGTAGTCACAAGTGAATGCCTTGGGTTAAACCTCACCGGACTTCCCGTGAACTTCCGATCCGTAGAGGAAGAATCTGATTGGTTTTTACGGGGCACCTTGCGGATGTTGACGTTGGCCATGAGTGTAAGGATGTAGACACGGCCTAGGATAAATGCGAAGGCTGTTTCGACTAGGGAACGAAGATGAGAGATGGGATACAACAGGGTTGGTTAGAAAGAGGCATCGCAAAATGAAAGGTGTGAGCAGATAGGGGGAGGAGTTAGGGAGAGGGAAAGGAGATGAAAACGTACTGTTACTAGCATTATTGACGACATAACTGACAAGCGTAGCTACTGCAATGACAGAGGTCGTAGCGCCTGTTTGCATACTAGTTCGTATCAAGCGCTGAATCAAACTATTAAAAAAAGTAAAAAGAAAAAAAAAATCAGCAACAGAGAATCTCGTAAATGTAACAGACACAGGCAAGAGAAACCACAATAAAAAACCACACCTTTCAGTTTCCTTGAACGATGTTTTCATATGGTACAACTGCCTGATCAATCCAAGCGTGATCGCGATATCTACGTATCATCAAAGTCAAAGCGTGAGCACCCGCTAAAAACACAAGGAAAGGAACCAAGATAAAGAAAGAACGAACCAGTAATAGTCGTAGTAACCATCCAGATAATAACCGGAGCGCGAGCTTTGAACCGGTCTGTGTAGTCGGTGTGTAAAGCGAACACGATGGACGTGGCGAACCCTGACGCAAGCTGTTCAATCACACAGTGTATGGACAGAAATATCATCATGAGCGAAGAGCTACAGAGAAAAAAAGGGGGAAGGTAGCTACCGAGGTAAGAATCATGAAGGAGATTATGACCACCGGAAGGAGTTTCCTTGTCCTGAGGAAAATGAATAAATAGTCAAAGAACGAAAGATGGGATGGTTATAAATTGACGATTGACGCACAGAGTCCAGTACCTATGCACCAAAAAAGATTGGACTATACACGCCGTCACCGCTGTCGTTGTCAAATACAACGTTACAGGCCAATACTTCCAAAGCCCGAAAGAAAGGACGGTCAGCTCTCCGAGATAGGTGTTCTGAACTGATAGATATTCACTTGCTTCTTAATGAAATCGTAATCTCCCCAATGTTTGACCGCGTTCTACATACGATCCAATACCCAATCCAAGTTTGAGCGCGCAGCTCAGACGAGACGAAGAGAATAGATGCCACACACCAAGTAAACATCAGCATAATCAGCCGAAAGCGAAACCGTATCCGACAATAACGCAGCAGTAACTATGAGCTTGAGAAATATATGATCTCGAGGGAAGTGCCTGTAATAGAATACAGCTTCCTGAAAGATTAACATAGCCAAGGCTGAGCCTATCCACGTTGAAATGAGGATCGACCTGTGAATCAAAAAAAGCAGTAGGAATCAACGATTTGAAAAAAAACGAAGGCAAATACGAAATCCATGCAAGTAGGACGTAGAACGCACCCAAGAAAATCGTCAAAGTTGACCATGGTGAAAAAGCTACTAGTAGCTCGAGCTCCGAGTCGTCGTATAGATGAACCTAGTCGTCGGAATTCCCTACGTAGCATTATTTGTATATTCCACGAACACCGCCAAAACGATAGGAGCTAAACGTACTCACATTCACTGCCCATGTTCCACGTCCAAGACCGACTCAAGCCTCGGAAATGCCGATGCCCAATGTCTCATTATGTCTTTCCGCGAAACTGAGTTGTGTCTTGGATCATGAACAGTATTTCATCCGTTATAATTAGGTTAGGGAAGCTCCAGGATATAGTGTATCACGAATATACGGCCCCATGTTTGTCTTCAGCGATTTAAATTGGACGTTTATATCGACTTTTGCTGTGAAGGTGATAGTAGTAGGCGAAAGAGTGAAGCGGCGGGCCGGACTAAGCAATATTACATAGCTAGCTAGACTCGCATTTGGCTCCGATCCCTATACTAAGGACCTAGGCATACTCTATGTATCACAAACTCCAACGCCCATTGAAACGAAACCTAGACTCCCAGATCTACAACTCATCCGCGACGCGATGACAGAGGACGTAGAGGAGGTAATCATCCGCAGGAAAAGTTTGCAGGACGCTATGTAGCTGCTGCTGCGCGGTGGGGACACTATAAATCATACAGTCACAAGTACTAAATATGCACACTAAAGTACACCACATCAAGCCTCCAATGAATACTCTGGCGGAACAGTCTGCGTGTTCGTTTTCGGCGCTTTAATAACCAGATCCGCTTGTTGCCTATAACGAACCACCGTTGCATCAGCATCCTCACATCGTAGAGAAAAAAGAAAAGAAAGTGAGAGAACGAAGGAACAAGGGGGGGAGAGGAAGGAAAAGGGAGAAAGCGAAAAATAAAAAGATATACCCACAATTTCATCCTAAACAACAACTTCTTATTCATCTTCGCCATCTCCACCCCAGTCCTAACAGCCCTCTTAAACAACTCATCCCTCAAATCTACTGTTTTAACTCTCAACACTTTTCCTCTACTATCCACACGTCCACTGATATCACCGTTTCTAACGAGTCCTACGACATACTCTTCTGTCTCATCGACGGTCCAACCGAACGCGCCGGCCATACGGTCGAGCTTGATACTGCTGAAAGGAGCGAAGTAGAGCGAGACTAGTCGGGTACGGGTTAGGGTGTTTAGGGTTGGAATGTGGGGGAAGAGGTGGATGTCAATTGTGTGTCGGGTCTAGTAAGAAAGACGAAGGTGAGATATAATGAGAGATGGGGATGAGCAGGATAGGTTACGAAAAAACTCACGTTCTGTCTACTCAAAATCTCCAAAACATTTTTAAAATTACTCGTCATATACGCTTCAATCATCTCCCTTACATACGGTTCCTGTTCGATATACACCCCAAACGAAAGGTTCTCCAACACCTGAGCTTTGAACGCCGAACGCGAAAGTGAAGCTAATGCACAAAGTGATCCGTAGATGGCTATGTCGCCAGGTGAGACGAGCTACCGAAGTAAAACGTTCAATCAACAATGGGACCACCACGCAATAAACCAAACTTGTTTTGAAAGCCACTAACCTTCCCAAACCAATCACCCAACCCACCACTACTCCCCGTCCCCGACCCAAGTCTTAGGAAATGATATGCAGCCCTCTCATAATTAGACTGTCCAAGTTGGGCGAGTGCCGTAGCAAAGTCAAGTTTTGACTGGATGATCTCTCGATCGGGTGTCATGGCTGACGCAGAGCCAGATCCGGAGGTACTTTTACGGCCAGTAGAGCTGGTGGAGTTGTCGCCTTTGGTATTTGAGCTGGTATTGGAAAAGAGAGCTTCGAATGCTGCTTCGGCTTTGAAGACGTAGGTTGGGAGGTGGGAGTAGTTTCTTTGTTCGATGAGGAGCTGGCCGTGGGGAGGATATGGTCAGACTAGACTTGTGAACAGCGGTACGACGCGACGCGACTCACCTCAAGAATTGATAAACACCCATCGAGTACATGTTGACTCGTGGTACAAAACTCTCTTGATTTTGTCCAATGTTTAAGAGCAGCAGGATGATCGCCAACTGAACGATAAAATTCTGCCAAGTCACGATGTCCCATCTGCACACAAGCGGAATGAGAAATGAAAGGCTCTCGTAGCCACAAATGAAAGAGTTACACACCCGAATGCTCTCCTTAATCATATTATTCGAATAAGTCTTCAACTCAGCCTCTAGCTTCATCCTCTCAACCATATTCCTCTTAACAGTATCTTCAATCCAAGTAGAGCTAACCGCAGGTAACTCTGATATACTCGGCAGATGGATACCTCCAACCTGGTACGAAGCCACCTGCTCATAAGCGCGACATAAAGATTGGTATAAACTTGGATCGCGAGATCTTTGTATAAGCTGTAGAGCAAGGCCGTAGGCTTCTACAGCGACACTAGGACAGACGGATACAATGTGGATTAGACGTTCGATTGCGGCTCGACCGCTGTAGTTGGAGATGTAAGAATCAAGGTCAAACGGACGAGTTTCGTCGGCGAAGACTATAGATGAGAAGTTAGAGGGTTTTGAAGAGGATTGGGACGTTCCCTGGGGTTGTGATTGGGAAGTGGATTCTTGGTCGTCGACGTCCATCATAGTGGCGGGGAAGAATGCAGGCTTATCCCCCGATATGGCTGAGAGGCTCTACGTGTAGCATTTTACGTCATACATTTTGCTTACGCTGTTTCATATTACACAACTTTAATCTACTATGTACTACAGCTTTCTCCGCATTCGCTCATCGTGTTCCTTCGTTATCAAGACGTGATCACTTGCACCGCTCGAGCGTGTAACACTGTCAGCCAAATGAAAGGGATATCGAACTTCACCTTCCTTTCCAGCCCAATCAAAGTCGATAAATCGAACACGGCTACCCAAATCTCTGTCTTCCTCATCATCCAAGATCATAACGTTCGGCCGTCGAAGGTCACCAAAAACAAGTGACGAGTCATGCAGTAAGGAGAGCGCGCGCTCAATTGTAGAAGAGATTTCCGGTGGTAGGGGGTCATGGCCGAATAGACGTGTCAGGGTTTTACCCTTAACAAGGTCCATTACCACCATTTTGTACTTCCCATACGAAAGATCTTGTCGCTCGGTGATCGGTCCATAATATATCAGGGTAGGAGCAAGATTGCAGTCAGCCAGCAACCTGTGCGCCTCAGCGCCATAACGAGAAACTAATTTCACCACGACCCCTCGCTCGTCATCTGAATTCAACGTTGCAAGGAACGTAACGCAGCCTTTGTCCTCCTGCAGAGTAGAAATGTAAGTGAACTCGATCGTTTCGTTCCCTGAAGGATAAGAGGTAATGGACGGGAAAAAGCGTGGATGGGGTATTGTGCTGTGGTAGGGTTGCGGAGCCAGATTGGAATAGAAGACACGCAACTCTCTCAATGAGCACGATAGCGCGTATAAAGCGCGACCGACACGAAGGACGTGGTCCTGATCCCCTACTCGACTGTTCCCAAGCCAAATGTAGTCGGTCAGACGCTGAGCGATGACACGCTGCGTAAGGACTACGCCCGTGATCACCATCCACGGCCCCGCCAAGACAAGGAGGAAGCAAGGAACACAGCAACTATCCCGTACTTCATCTGCCTATGACAAGGTGAGCTATAGAAGAAGGTTGGGAATTTGAAAAACTTGCCAGGCCGGATCCACAGTAGTGAGCATAAGAAAAAACAGCCTGTACTGAAGGTTCCGAACCACCTGCTCCAAGCTCAACTTCCTCCTCCACAATTAGAAGTGGACATTCGGCATAAGGTTTGTGAACCTGTGTACAAATCATCATGTGGCTTGGTTGCGAACGTAGGGTATCCCAAGATTCCGATAGCTGGCCTTCGAGAATTTCGGATAGTAACTCTATGGTATCCATTGTCCGTGCCTTCTCTTTCTGAATACCAGAGACCTTACGGATGAGCTTTGCAGTGAGTTGAAGGGTCTCTTCAGGGACTGCTAAATCCCTGTCCGACAGCTTGGCCCGGAAACCAGCAAAGACAGGATTATAAAGTTCAATAGGGGGGGCGACTGTTGACTGAAAATCCTCTGGATTATAGCGCCCATCAAGTACGGCGATTTTCGAATACTCGCTCTGAGCTTCGAGGTAGTTGCTGGGCATGGCAATAACAGACGGAGTTTCTGCTGTTTTCAATCCTTCAAGAAAGTTTTCATAGGCTGTATCCAAAGGCATTAGTTACACTGCGTCGTGGCAATCAGAAGATAGACTCACAATCTCCCATATTTCGCACAAAACTCGATGGCCCAACGGTGTCACCCGCCTCCTCCCCTGCTTCTAGTGATGCGCGACTTTGAGGAGGAATCCTTTTGCCCACACCAATAGGTGGGCGGACTTCGATGACAATATCAAGCATTGGCGGTCTGGCCTTTTGTGGTGGCTGCCTCTTCTGCCTATGATCCTCGTGTCTTCCTTTGATAAGTGATAATATAGAGGACGTTGGGTTTGATGGTTCAGTGGCAATGTCGCTGAATGCGCGCGCACGCAAGGTATTGCGTAGGGTCCTGACCATAGAGGCGTCTACTGGAACGCGTTCATTGAGCTATGCGCAGAATTAGTTGTCATAAGGCGATACTGAATGAATCAGCTCACCACCCAGATCCTGATACGTGGACGACCGACGCGTAACTGTGTATCAAGTATCTGCTTGAACCTGAATGAATCATCAGTACTGGCAAGTTGGATCATATCGTAGCTGTATTCTTCGGCGTCAACTATTACGACGGGGACGTCTGTCAGTTCTTGCACTTCTGACTGCGAAAATTCTGATTCTGAGGCATCTGGATCTTGTGATTGCGACATCACAAGTGCGCGAGTGGTGGTCGATGAAGAAAGGCAACGAAAGAGGTAATATTTGCTTAGGAGTAGTCTTAATAGCCAACCGATAGCATGAGACCAGGTTCAGATGAGTACCAAGTCCTCGCAACGCCAGAGGCATGGATTCGACGCGGTGGACATGAAGCAGACACTTTTTATGGTGGCTGTGCACGGAGGGGGAGACTGGGTCGGTGATGGGCCGTGCGGCTCGCAGGGATTGCCCAAGTACTAGTACTACGTAGTCCCAATATATAACGATTGTAAAAAGCGAGAGTTATAAGGTACACCCATATTGATATTATGAATACGATTACTGAAATGCCTGAATGCAAAAGAGTCTATAACCCCCCTCACCGTTCTCCTAATGCTCTCAACGGCCACCAGCTCTGGACCTCCACGAAATACCGGGTATCCCTACTATAGTCTCTAGCACCGCACACCAGCGCCGCCACGCTACGCATCCAGGATGATATCAAGATCCCTGGCACTGTCCCTTGCATCTCCCTGCCCTGCCCGTTTTTGCGTCCACGCACCAACACCAAAGGTACACTCCATACCGCATCTCCCAGTACCAAAACATGATGATAATCCCAGATTATTTTTTCCATAGTCCAAAAAAAGATATCGATGCTTTAACACAGTGCACTCCCCACCCAATCCAACCCTCTACGTAGGACCCCTACACCTTACACCTGCACAGGGGGGATATGTTATTTGCTGAGTTGTGGATGGCGACTATGATGGTGGAGGTGGTGGTGGAAGGGGAAGGGAAGGCATTATGTGGCGAAGATGCCAATAATTTTGAATGGAGGTACGCCCTGGCCTTCCTCTCCCAAAAGCTGACACTCGACGAAATGCGAGCCTCGGGAGACAAAGTGGTCGATCATGAACAATCTATACCAAAAGAATCCCAAGATTAGCACTTGGCCTCATAAAACACGAACGAACGAGAAGGAATGTGAATGTAGCAACGAAAATGGGGGTGTAGGAAAAAGAACAAATGAACATACTTTGGCGTTGAATCATCAATATTAGCAGCGTTCTCAATAGTCTTTGCACCGGCATGATTATCGTCCACCCAACATTCGACACTACTTCCCTCTCCCACCTCCTTAATAGGTTCCTGAATATAATATACCCCAATATCCCCCGCTCCAACCTGAATAGGTATCCTCAACTTACTCGTCGGAAGCTGAGAATACCAATAATGCGCCTTAGTCTGCAATGCATTCCCACCACCCGAACCTGCACCCGCGGGGTGATTAGCGTTCCACCCGGACCCAAAGAAAAGCGAAGGAGGCAATGGGTTAATCAAATCATTCGCACTAACACAATACGGCGAAACCTCCTCAAACGGTCGTTCGTCCGTAGGTTTCGTGTTCATGCGGCCAGGAGGAACATGCAAAGGCGGGATGTTCGCTTTAGAAGATTCAGGTAACTCAAGCTTGACTCGGTTACCCTCGGCATCTACATCCTCTTTACCGTTCTCAGCTCCAGGTTCGGGCATAACGCCCTTTCGCTGACCCATACCACCAAATAGACCGTGAGCGTTCTCGCCACCGCCAACAACGACGGCATCAGCGTGGCGGTGCGGTACGGTGTCATACGACGAGCCAGTGACGACGGCCCAGGCCGTGCATATCTGAGATTGGAAGTACGCGATGAGGATGTCTGAGATTAGCTCGTGTCCGTTTGAGTTAGCGAGCATCGGGTCGGCGTAGTATTTATTAATCGAAGCGGGGTCGTTCATGTAATTTGTGAATAACGCAGATTTCGTAGAAATGTGAGGAACGTCGTAGAATTGAGCAACGACATTGTGCCAATGGTCTGGACCAACGAAACCATACGCTTGGTGAATTTGAGGAGAAAAGTGGCCGAGGAGGACGACAGCGGGTCCGTCGGGTCTGATGAGAAGGGAACGAATGAGGGTTTCAAAGTGTTCGGTTGATTCTGGGTCACTACAGGTAAAGAAAAACATGAGCGGGCAAACTGCATACATGATACTAGACTTACGGCTTGTCATCCACATCGAGCTCGACGATAATCAAGTCCGTGACGTCAGGTATGTGGTGCATACTACAGTACGCAAAGTAGGCGGAGGAGGTACGGCGAATAGCACCGTTGGTAAGCTCAGACGCTGGGTGAGGGAACACGGTGTTCCACCACTGGAAAAAGCGAGAAGGGTAACATTTGGGTGATATTGGGTCGTCTCCGGCACCATGGCAAGCAGAAACTGCGAGTGAAAATGATTTATCACGAATTTTTTGATTTGCGCCTTACAACGTACCTGAGCCTCCGACGATACTGATAGTAACAGGCTGTCCAGCCAATGCCCTGTTAATTACACGCTGTACGCGAGCGCCACTCCCAAGGTGCATACGACTTTGAGAGAGCACAAGAGCACCATACTTTGACCCAACCACATCACCAGGCCCATACACCGGACAAAAGTCGAAAGGATTCGTCTGAGTATCAGTACTATTCAGATAGTTTTTCGCCTTGAGGTGCGCCGTCGAATAAGGATTCCGCGAAAAGTCATGACTTGAAGGAAGAATATATTGCGTACACCCAAACACGAATATCACTAGCCCTATAATGAGCCAAATTCGGTTGGTGAGGCCAAACGAGCGGTGTTGAAAGCGTAAAAATTTCTCATTATCGGAGCCCATTAGAGGTGAGGAGGGAACAGAGATATGAGCTTGAGTCTTGTTTGCTCGTCGGTGCATTCGACGACGAGAAAAAGAAGGGAAAAGGAGAAAGGGGAGAAAGGAGCGTAAGGGACAGAGATGAGCTGGAATTTCCAGGCGGTATGTATCCACGTGACATCGAAAAAGGAAATTTTGTCCTCAGCGGGCTCAAACTACCGCGGCCACATCTCAACTGAACCCACGAGAAATCAATTAAAACTCTGTATCAGTTCTTCTGACCCTGGGATACATGTCTGCATCAAGTCTGGCGAGTGCTGGCGCTGAATGTTGATTTGCTATAGTATGTAGAAGGTGACACAGCCACCATGGTCAGCCGGCCAGGCCCAGGACGCGCGTCGACGCTCTCGAGTATGTAGATCTGAACCTCCATGTCTGACAGCGACACTGTACCAGAATCGACAACGAAAAAGCGACGTCTTCAAAATGCCTGCGACGAGTGTCGTAGAAGAAAAAGTGAGCTTCTTTATCAACTTCTGTGATGGCGCGCTTTGACTTACTTTTGGAATTTGAATTGTATGAAGTTCGCTGTGAGATTTGGATCTGTCTTCTTATAAAGACAATTCAATCTCTAATTGCCAGATAGGTGATAGCGCGACTATGCCTGACAGTGTATGCTCGAACTGTCACGACTTCCGCCTCGAGTGCCTACATACATTCGTAAGGAAGGTAGGCGGCGCTTTCAAGCTGTCCCTGTCAATGTACATGATTCTTTTCCTCTGCATGTCTTCAGAGACGCGGTCCACAACCAGGGTAAGAAGGTTTAAAATCAAATATCAGGATTCACAATCCGACCAAGATCGCATTACTTAGGCATCCCCAGCCGAAGAAGTCTACCGGTTCTTCAATTGACATTCTCGTCACAGCCATCCTTTCGCCCACTTCTGTTTTCGTGATACCTTCCGAGCCTTCTGAGATCAGGAAGCTACTTATCAGTCTAGCAAAGCATGTACGACATCTGGAGGCAAAGTTGTCTCAATCTCATTCAGGAGAGTCATCTAGCGGCACAAATGATCCCTTCCCGTCGACAAATGATTCAGATCCTAGGGCTACAGGGACGCCAGGGTTAGATTTTGGAACTGAAGTCGAACAACTCACAGAACAAATAGAACAACTTCAATTATCTCAAGCCCGAGGTCGCTATTTCGGTAAACTGAGCAGAATCATGCAGGTCCAGACAGCTGTGGAGATTAAAAAGAACGGCTTGATCGACGAAAGTGTAAAGATACCTAGCAAGATGAAGAGACCTACTATCTGGAGCATTTTCCCGGTCAGTATCATTTCATCTCAACTTTTAACTATTATGAGAACGAATCAAAGTTGACGAAATCTTTCACGTACATAGTGGCAACGTTTACCTGAACTAACTCTCCCTGAGCTCATATTCCCACCCGAAGATCTCATGACGAATTTAATTGACCTATACTTCCTCCACATGAACCCCTTCCTTCCCCTCCTCCATCGCCCGACATTTGAAAAATCGGTGAACGACGGATTACACTACAGGGACCGTCAATTCGGTGAGACTTTACTGGTGGTATGTGCCATCGCCTCTCGTCACTCAGACGACCCTCGCAATCTCCCCGGTTGCCCAAACCACGAAGAGCTTGACGGCAGCCCCGAACATGCATGTGGCTGGAGATGGTACCGACAAATCACGCAGATGCCTACTTCAGAGTCACTACTAGCCCCGCCGTCGTTGTACGAAGTGCAGAAATACATCGTACGTATGATCTTTTCTTCATTCAAGTTCAACTTTTTTGTAATGAGGGGATAACGATAATGGTAACACATATGTGTATAGTTGTCTATCTACTTCCTACAGGCATCATCAACACCAGAAGCCGCTTGGGTAATGGTTAGTGTCGGGGTACGCCTAGCGCAAGATGTAGGCGCACATCGAAAACAGAAGGATGGTAGCTTGCCTACGGTCGAACGAGAGCTTTGGAGACGTGCATTTTGGTTGCTGGTAGCCACGGATATCCTCATCAGTGCGTTCATTGGGAGACCTCGGGCTATGACATCGGACGAGTATGTGTGATCTAACTCAAATCTGTTGCCATAAGGTTTTTCTAACGCAAGTCCAATGCAGCTTTGACGCTGAATTACCAACGGAGTGCGATGACGAATATTGGGAACATTCTAATCCTGACTTAACATTCAAACAGCCTGAAGGAAAACCTTCGGTTATGACCTATTGGATCTGTATGTTGAAACTTTTGGATATACTCGCCTTTGCACAGCGTACGATTGTAAGTACGTTCTATGTTCATCTTTCATCCTTTTTCTTCTCATACATTTATTGTAGTATTCAACCCGAAACTTGGTGTACTTTTCCGACTTGGAACGGAGCCAGAAAGTAGTACGGAACATAGATGCTGCTCTGAATAGGTGGATCACCACATTACCAGATCACCGTAAGAAACCTGACTTCAAGCAGCTCAGAGCTATTCTCTGATGTCTCATATCGCTTCTATCAGTGAAATGGGATCCACATCGCAAAGACAATCTGTTTTTCTCCCAATCCGTAACGCTGTACGCGACATACTATTGGATACAGATGCAAGTACATCGGTTGTACATTGCCCGTCCTGGCCAGTCATCAATCCTTGGTTTCCCCTCTTTGGCGATTTGCGCCAATGCTGCACGCTCATGCTCCCGAATGATAAATCCAGATGCAGATTATCGAGGATTCCTCCCGCTGCCTAACGTCCTGGTACGCCATTTACGTTTGCATATCCGAAAAGTTGTATATTCAAGTTATCATAATCTGACTGGTATGTATACTTATTTGACGAACAGACAGCGGTATTCAGTGCGGCTATTGTTCTCATGGTTAATAAATGGAGGATCAAACAACTTCGGGGTAATATAGACGACCAGAATGAAGTGGAACTTGTACGGAGATGCATCGCTTTGCTGCGTAAACATGAAAAGAGGTAAGTGCCTGCCTTCAGTGAAGGCTGGAGTAAGTGTAACGTCAAGTCACTCAAAGACCTACTTTCTAGGTATCAAACAGCTGGACGATTCCAGTATGTGTTTATCCTTCACAACGAACAACGAATGCTGACTGATATCGTCTGCTTCCCCACTATGTATATAGTGATATCCTCAACGAAGTAAATTCAATCAATCTCGTCTTGGAAGCCTCAGCCGTCCCTAGAGCGAATTCCGAGTCAGTGACTCGGAAGAGAGCGAGAGAAACGTCGGAAGATGTCTCTCAAACGTCGACGTCCAGGACAATACCCTCGCATTTGATACGGGAATCCGAGTCAGTGCGACTTGGACCTCAAACTCAAAACGTCCAGCCTGAGCCTAGTCAACTACCTGATACACAAATTGACCCCGTCTTGCCCGGCACAAGCGAGCCGTCACAGTCATCAGGTCCACTTATCCTTTTCGCCAGTCCAGACGATTTACCTCTTCACGACTCGCTCAGATCATCTCGCGTCTTGTCCGAATACGATCGCTGGATTTCGTCAACTGCAACTTGGCAGACTCCGAGTCAGGCTGAGGAGCACTCAGCTACTAGTAGCACGGATCCTATACACAACGCACTTGATCCAGACCAGTACCGTTGTATGGCTCCATCTGTCGTGACTGTACAAGGAAACCAACCCGATGATTCTTCGGATATGATCATGAATGGTCATGGTCACGGACAAGGTTTTGGCTCTTCCAGTCTGAGTGATGTCGATGATGCGGTGTGGCAAGATATGCAAGGAGATTCAATCTTTGGGTCACGGTGAGTCGATGCCGCTTTAACTTACTTTGAAGGCACTACTAAAGTCTCATTTTATACTTAACAATGGTATCGGTTGAAAAGGGACGAAGGAGATTGGGTTACGTTTATGGCTAGCATCGATGAGATGCTACGCTCTCATAGGTGATGGTGCGAGAATATATGTAAGTAGGATGATGAGTGTTGTACAATTAAGCTGGAGACCTACATATCCGAATGTCATAGGTAGATTGTGGATGCGTATGGTTGAAGTAAACGTCTTGTGATTGGCGATATGGCCGGAATCCTGTGCTCAGAGAATCAGATATTGACTGACTGTATTGGCGAGACCAATATATCATATCCAACCAGATCCAACCCTTACTTAGCACGAGTTAGCAGAATACAGGTACTTGCAAAGTACCGGGAGGCTATTCATAATGTTTTCAGGAGTATGTCGAATAACAAAATATTTAAGGTCCTACCTTAACATCCATCCCAGCAAATTTCGAGTGAATAGCTTATTGTCACGGTGAGTTTTTACGAACCAGCCGGTAAGAGAGCACAGTCCAAAGAGCTTGCAATTGTTGGATCTTCACAGCACCAGACGGAGTCACGGACGAATTCACATTTGCAAACGCAACGCAACACAAACATGAAATTCTCTGCCAGTGCCACCTTCATCCAAGTTCTTCTCCTTATCGGGGTAGTAGCTGCCATCCCAGCCATCCCTACCATGCATTCCGAAGTTGTTAAAGTTGGTACCAGCAACGAGTGGGTCACCGTTTACTATACTACAGAGTGAGACTAGGACGGGTCATTGGACCGAGCGACGACGGTCGCGGGCGGAAGTTGGTGCCAGCAGCAGCTTTACAGGCAGTGAAGAAATTGACTGGAGAGAGGTATATTGGAGAACGTCAGATGTCAAACTCGTTCTACGGGGCCATGGATGAAGCTTGTAAAGACAAGTCATTATGTAATCCTTCTTATCACATGCTATACACGTGATAATTTTCACACACCTTGCGCGTCAACACAGGTCAACCGCGCGTCTGCCGTCCCTCGTTAATTAATTAGTATCAGAATGTTATAACTGTAGAATAAGTCAAGTTTGTAGGAGATGCATACGGCTGATGGTAACGCTTTGTGACTGGGTGTATGGTCGGAATCCTGTGCTCAGGGAATCAGATACTGACTGTATTGGGCGAGACAGATATATCATATCCAGCCCTTGATGGAATACAGGCGCCTGCAAAGCACCGGAAGGCTATCCACAATAAAATCTTCCATATATATGCGAGCCAAAGACTCGAATTCCAAAATTTCCAGTAAATAGCTTATTGTCTTGTCACGGTGAGTGTTTATGAACTTGACGGTACCTACTACCGGTAAGGAACCACAGTCTAAAAGGTTTGTTAGATCCTCATAGCACTGCCAGGCCAGACGGAGTCACGGACGGATTTACGTTTGCAAACGCAACGCAACACAAGCATGAAATTCTCTGCCAGTGCCACCTTCATCCAAGTTCTTCTCCTTATTGGGGTAGTAGCTGCCATCCCAGCCTTCCCTACCATCCATACCGACTCGGACAGGTCAGCGTCCGGCTCTAGTGACGGCAAACGCTGGCCTACAAACTGGGAGAGTCCCGTATTGGTCAGAACGACGCGGTCGACTTTAGAAGTTGATGCCAGCGACTGGCAGCCCCCGAACATCCGCGGTCGACTTCAGAAGGGTGCCAGCAATGACTGGCAGCCCGGCGATGATTAGGCTGGAGGAGGCTAGAGGCTTAAGTACCTGAATGTCGACTCGTAACTGTACTTAGTCTGTAGAATACTAAAGTTTGTGGATGTGTGTGTACGGCTGATGATCATGTATGACCGGACTCCTGTGCTCAGGAAATCAGACTGTTATTAGGCGAGACCGATCCAATCCAACCCTTACCTTACTTAAGTGGCAGAATACAGGTACTTGCAAAGTACCGGGAGGCTATCCACAATCAGAGGTATATCGAATAACAAAGTATTTAAGGTCCCTACCTTAACATCCAGCCCAGCAAATTTCGAGTGAGTAGCTTATCGTCACGGTGAGTATTTACGAACTTGACAGTACCAGTAAGGAACCACAGTCTAAAAAATTCGTTAGATCCTCACAGCACCAGAGTCTAGGCGGAACGCAAACATGAAATTCTCCGGCGGTTCCACCTTCGTCCAGGTCCTTCTCCTTATTGGTGTAGTCGCTGCCATCCCTGCCATTCCTACCATCCCATCCAGCAAAACACCCCCCCACCACACCGACACTAACAAGTCAGCTTCCGGCTCTAGTGACACCCAGTCCGAAATCACGGTTGGTGCCAGGAACGCCTTCTGGGACGGTTATATTAACGACAAAAAGGTGGTCCGAACCTCGGAGTCATCTAAATTTGCGGGGGCATTCACCGACCGTGAGCGTGATGTCTTAGCTATAAGTCTGAGTCCGACTCTGAAGTCGATGCCGACGTCCGTTCCGGTGATCTGGTCTACAAAAGATTGGACCAAACGTCGCGGTCTGAAGTTGGTGCCAGCGACATGGTGGCACATTGGACCGAAAGTCGGTCGACGTCAGAAGCTGGTGCCAGCAACGACTACCAACCTGGCGGTTCTGCAGCCTAGGGTGGCGGCTCTACAAACTGAGACTAGGACAAATCATTGAACCGAACGTCGACAGTCGCGGTCGGAGGTTGATGCTAGCAACAGCTTGGTAGGCAGTGAGGAAATTAATAATAATTAGGGAAAAGTTGGAGAACGTCGGACTCGTCTACGGGTGTCTACGGAGCTCTACGGAGCCGTGAAGTCATTATGTAATCATTTTATCACATGTCTCCGCACGTGATTTTCACACTCCTTGCGCGTCCGAAGCGCGTCTGGACTCCGCGGTCTCACGTATGTTTCGGTCTTGTGAAGTAAGAGCAACAGTTACATTAAACAGCTTGAGATCTACTCTATACAACATCCATACGTAGTAGTAAAAGCCATGATGAATTTGAAGTTGAAACCGGAACCAGCTCCGAGTTGAGAACGTGTAACGTGTAACTATGTGAGGGATGAGGAGGGGGTGAGGAAGTGGAATAATGCTAGGGATACAAGACATCGATGCAAGTAGATGAATGAACATTGAGGGCATTGAGAAGGAGAAACATGAGTGACATATGTAGGAATTGAGATGAAAGGGTAACTTTGTAATCGGAGTGTGGTATACGGACGACGACAACGATAAGGGGAACCAATGAGAGGAGAAGAGAAGAGATTAGAGGAATGTATTGCTACATCAATCACCAACCAATCCAAGAAAAAGAAAAGAAAAGAGTCCGTGTTATGTGTAAAGCGTAGTGTAATGAGAGGGGAATAAATGCCATGGATATCAACGAGGAAAGGAGAAAAGGAAAAGAAACATGAGTGTCAATCAGTCAACGACCGACTAGGTAATTAGTATAGGAGTAGACTGTTTTGTAGATGAGTGAGGGGTATGTTCATGTTCATGAGGACGAGAAGGAAAAGACGATGATCCATATCATACGAAACGCGGCGCGCTCCTAACGTTTTCACCTCCTAGCAGCCAAATTAAGCGCACCAAGAACAACCTCCCAAGCCAAATCAACCGTATCCCAAAGATCAGGATCATACAACCCAAGCGCAATCATATCCTGCCAAACCTCCTTAACATGCGCCGCATGCTCCGTAAGCTTTTGTAAATTCCACCCAGATATATCACACAGATACGTAGATAACTGGTGTAAAAGTTGAGGGGAATTTAGTGTCGCGCGAACGTTTTGAGCTGAAGCTGATTGGATGAAAGCGGAGGGAAGTGGGAAGAGGGATTTGAGGACGGTGGGTAGGGAGTGGGTGTACATGAATCTATGGAGGATGGAGAAGGCGTCTGGAGACGGGAGAGAGAATGGGATTACAGGTAGGTGAAGGGTGTGTGAATGAGCAGTGGGGGGTGCTGAACGGAGTTCTGGGAAACGAGCACAGTGGGAGGCTAAGACGAGAGAGTGAATTGGGATTATCTTTGCTTGGAGATCGTGTGGTGATTTTGAAGAGGACACTGCGAGCGCGTGAGTGGGGTACGTCGGTGGTACTGCTGACGAGGGAGGTGCGCGGAGCGGAATGGAGAGTGATACGGGGAGATGGGTTCGAGAGAGGGGGCTGAGGACGTGTGACGGGGCCAGTGAGGACAACCCAGCTAGCATTCTACGAAATGTCAGACCGTGTTATTCGAACGCGTAAAAGACAACGTACTCAGAGTCTCTGGAACGCAGACCGCGTCGAATGTATTCAGGAGGTACATTCGCGAGTTCTGGTGCTGCAGCCATGATAGCAGACTGTGAAACCTCAGTAAACTGAGGGCTACTGAGCGTCCGGGGCAACTGTACGGTAGGCGACATTGGGGGTCCCAGCGACTCACGACGAAGGTGAGCATGGATAGCAGGAAGCTGAGGTGGCAGCTGGTGTGGCATTTTTGTAGTACACTAGTCGTGAGGAGGCATTTGAATACCAAAGGACGTTTATATACATCTCCTCAAATTATTTCAAAACATCTACTGATTTCCTTTTTCGGCGATCTAAAAGGGACTCACGGATTTGGAACTAGGGCCTCTACCGCGTGTCCTCTCTCTCTCTTTGGTTCTTCTTGTTGGCTAATCACTCGCTTTGCCATGACAATTCGTTTCTTGTTACTTTTGAGGTATAAGTCTCTTTGTCCGAAGATTCAAAGACATGAACCTTGTTCTCGTCAAATCAAAAAATTTCATTGGCTTGCGTGCGCTCATGACGCCTACTGACTCGAATGACATATATAAGTAGCCACGCCACAAAAGTTCTTTTCGAGAAAAAAAGGTCCACGTACAGATTCTGCGGTGCGCACTTTGGGCCCTTGATGAATTGAAGAAGTTGCTGAGAAGCTGCATGTTCATGATTGGCGCGCCATTGCCGTACTTCCTGTGCCATTTTGGGGCAAATGCAAATGGCTAATCGCCGTCGAAACTCGATAAGGGCCTTCCAAGTGATGGATAGGACCCTGGGTTCCACTCCATACAGCAAGCTCTGAAATGGAGCTTGAGATGTAACAACCGTACGTACATATATTTGTGTTTTGTACGATTACTTACTCTCACAGTCACACACTCTGGCGGCTGTCAAAATTCGAAGGCAGAAGAGGAACAAGGTGAGGTTATGTGTTGAGGGTTCAAATCGGTTGACTCATACGAGATGAGGGTTGAAACAGCATGAATGATTGTGGTCGATATTGTACCCAACGTTTCTGTTCGCCTCCAGCATTACCCTCTACCATACCACGACTCTCATCCACCGCACGGCCCCAATCCATCCATTCTTCAAGGAGCTAGGCTTTTACCCACCCGGATTGACTCGATCTCGACTTTCAACTAGGAATTTCATTAATCAACCCCTCAAGGCCTCATTTCAACTGCCTGGATTCGAATCGATTACTACTTACACACCGGGAATGATTTACACTACACGACTTTCCCTTCGATTTCCCCTTTGATCTTTCGACTTTCGGTTTTCGGTTTTCGGTTTCGGCTCGACTGCGTACATACATATACTCGGTTAACTTGAAATCGTTCGCGTTAGTTCACTGGTGGCCAGGAGGATCTGCTTCCATCCTGAACCTTAACGATTGACGAAATCATGATTCATTTCAGGCTTTATTTAATGCGATAGGATACGATTCGAGTACGCCACGCCGCCCACGCACGCACGAACAGGACTCGACTGTAGGGGGCCGTACACGCAGTACGCACGACTCGAAGTTCAGGTACGCGAAATTATACGTTAGGACATACATAAACTTGACCGTTCTTCGTTCAGAATTAGATTCATTAGACACGACACGATGCGCCATACTACATTTTTGGGCTTGCCTTGTCTTCGATTTTTCGTCGGAAGGGCCTTCCTTTCTTTTGATACACGAGCGTACCGGTGAGGCTTGAGGATCGAGGGTGGAGGGTGGAGGGTGGGGAGTATGCATAGGGTGTGGTATGTGTGTATGCTTCCATCCCATCCTATTTTCAGGCTGAATTCCGACTCGTCCTGTTACTACTACTAAAATAAAACCTCTTTCTTATTTCCATCTTTGTCTAGGCTAAGGCGGAGGGTTGATGGAAATTTTCAAGTTGGAATGAGGCTGCAAGTGGGCCCGGGGGGTATGTACGGTAAGTATGCGTTTTCGCTCCATGATGCATAATGCATGATGTTGAAGTCTCCTCTCCTCCCCTAAATGTTAACTAATCTATTCTATTCTAGATCTTCAGGTTAGGTCCTCATTAATCATTATCTCACCCATCCCATCCCGACACTGCGGCCTCAGGTTTGCTTCTCTTCCGAGCCTTCTCTTCCATTTGTCGAGAAAATAGACGTTGTACCTACCTCTTTTGAATCAGGTACGGTGGGGTACACCGTACCCTCAGACTTCCTCGTGTCAATCACTGCTCCTACTAACGCTCACAACCGGGTTAAGTTAAGCGAGTTTATTGTATTGTCTCCCGCTCATCAGGTTTTAGAAGGCCCTTTTTTTAAGGCTGTAATATATCAATATATTAATACCAACGCCAACACCAACGCCCAATACAGAGTCCCGACCACGGATTTCCGATTCAATTAGACTTTCTCGTAACTCGCTAGAATTCGAATTCGACGAGACCCGGCTTGTTTTCTAGATTCTAGATTCTAGGAGGAGTAGGAGGAGGAGAGTACGTCACAACCGTCCCAAGTTCCGATGTGATATCGTACTGACATGGACATTCGTGCGTTGCATTCGAAACGTTGAACGAAAGAAATTCTGTAGTAAGTATGTGACATGTCAATTCATCGAACCTCAAGTTCGCTCTCAAAAGTTCGCTCAAGTCAAAGCACTCCGGGCCCGTGGCCATTAAGAGTCCGAGTCAAGTTTCAAGTCGCTTCAAGTCTGGGGACATGACGTGCCCAGCTATCGGGTATGTCATGATGTACGTAGTCCTGCCCCGCCAGTGGGCGTCTGTGGGTCCAGGTGAACACATAGAAGATCATAATCATGATGCGGTTTTAGGGGATTTAGAGGACGGGGACGAGGGTGTAAGCCATATGCATATCTGTGCGCATATAGTATAAGTGTATGTTTATCGTGATTGATCTACGCCGACAGTCCAGCTGAAGGTATACGAAGACTTCCGAGAAGAAAGTGTCAGTGTCAGTGTCAATCTTAGTGCCGGCGCTCAGGCTGTTCATTATCAATCATGATATTTTTCTAAGTATGTACATGGGCATATGGCTACCCATTGACTTTGGCTTGCATATATACAATATGACATTGAACGCCGTACATATAGATAAGCCTGAGTACTTGAATCCTGATCCCATTTTGGTTTCCTTCGGGGGTGAAGCTTAGCTTAAACGCTAGTGCTAAACTTTGAAAGAGGACGCGTTAAATGTTTATGATTCCGATTCCGATTCACATACGAGGTCTGTTCATCGGAACCACAGCTCTGGGATACTAGGATACTAGGAGATGATCAATAGAAAAGTGAATAACCATCAATATCTCGCCATGGCCCGTTTTGCGCCCTTGGACGAGGATAAGGTCCCTGTATGGTTCTCAGGCTTCATCCCTGTAAAGTAAATGAAATGATACACCTCTCAGAAAGGGTTTTTACAGCTCCGGATAAGCACTCAGACTCTCGAGTGCCTAAATCTGAATAGTATATATGAATACACACCTTTTTGAATCTCTTGAGGTCAAGCTTATCATTTCGGAGCCGCCGCGGCGGTATCTACGTACGTCGTACCCTACGCAGTACTTAGCGGTTCCGAGCCCTCGACGTCGGCGGCGCTTGTCTGTGTCATCACAGTCCTCGTGAGGCTAGATGATGCGATCTATATCATACAGCTCATACAGCATATACTCAGAAGGGGGTAGAGACATAAACTTACAGCCAATCATTAAAGGCCCGCGTCACCGGTAACGTTACGCGTGGAATAGCCCTTGTCTGACAGACTTGATAACACAGAATCCGAGTCGGTGGACAGACAAATTCTATAACAGCCTGCCATGCCAGTACAGCGGCGTGGCGCGCCAAGCCGGAACGCAACTCGTAGTCACCCGGATTGGTGTTACTGTGTGAGGTCTCCAACTGACCGATTCAGAAGACGAGTCCGTGTCGGAATCAGACTCATCAGATCTATCAGTCTAGAGGTTTGAGCATTGTACTCGGATTCGGATGCACGAATTTGCTTCTATATGCCAGTGCAATCCAATCCGGAGGAAAACCGTCCATCAGCCACCCTATACCCTTAGATCATAAGATGCGTCTAGACTCTAGCGGTAGAGTAGTCAGAGACGAAACAATGGCATTTCACAGCGTTGTGGCCCCGTTACATAGCTATGTACGAGTTTTGAGCCATCGTAATCGCCTCTATCATCCAGCTTGGACCAGAACTGAAGCCGTTGTTTTCAAGGGGAAAAACCAGTAGTGGGGGGGTATTACACTTGTTTAGATTTGATCATGATGGGTAGGGTAGGTTAACCGCCGAGCTTGAGAGGGAGTAACATAGTGACCAAATTAGGTAGAAAGCCCATTACAATATGAATAGAAGCTTCGATAAAGATAGTTCTTCCACAGAAAGGGAAAGGAGAGCATGGCTTGAATAGTAGGTCGCGACTAAATGTTGGCTTCCGCCGAAGAGAGGCGGAGAAACGGCAAAAAGTCCTATCCAAGAACAACAAGGCAAGGTGCTTCGACGACCGACCACARTATCAAGGATCGTCCTGGCTTGTGTCTGACATCGGAAAGTCAACCACAGGATCAGGACCTGCGTCTGCAACTTCAACACGCCATGACTGAACTTTGGACTCGCAACCATCGCCATCAGCTAGTAGGACAGGCAAATTGACACGACGAGTGCTTGTGCTCGAGTCAGAATCTGACTCGTTGCTGGAAGATTGAGAGTCGTGCTCGTCAGAGTCGTGTTCGGAGGAGTCGTGCTCGGAGGAGTAGGTCTCGTCGGAGGAGTCAGTTTCTGGACACCAATCCTCAGGAAGAAGCCTCTTCCAGCTGAAGGCGAGATCCATAGCGATCGCAGGTGCAGAGTACGTCAAATGGAGGTTGCTCAGGACAGAAAGGTTGCGCTGCACTACAAAGAAAGGGTGCACACGGGAGACTACCCGAAGGAAATATGGGTAGGGATATTCCAGACATTCTGGGTCATTTCTCGTGCTGTCGTCGGATGGATGGATGAAGAGCGAGCCTTTGTACCTCACTGGCCATAGCACATATTCGTATTCCTGTTCAGGGAACACCTGTTTCCGTGGCATTAGTGAGCACCGTGCTACGAAGGAGGCAGCATAGACCGTTACTTACCTCAAGATAATTTCTCCTCGACTCTAAAGAGCAATTAATATTCGCTGAAGTAAAATCGTACATTTGCACCATAGTCTCTTCGGTAGGCAACAGTGAGAAGCGTTTGCAGCGGAGAGCATCCACCATGTCTGGTTGAACTATAAAACATGAATTAGACTCGAGGATACGCGCACACTGGGCGTCAAATGAATACCGAATACGGTGTTCAAGGGAGAATCTAGATTAATTTCATCTTTTTGCAGACCCCAAGTGTATTCAAGACATCGAATCTATATACGCGTTTTGAGCCGTTATCGAGGTAGAGCGGCCTGTTGTCGAACACTTACCCTGTATGGTGAGGCCCGGGTCCATTCGCTGTCAACAATTCTGTGGCTTTGAGGCGGCCTTGGAATAGGGCTCAAACTAATAGATTCGAGAGGGTAGATAGCAGAAGAGCATTCAGGTTGTATTAGTCCTTCTAGATCCATGGGCGATACGTTGAGGCTACAAAGGACGTGGTTCTAGGTAAAGGGGCCCGGGGGATGCTGGCTTTTCCGCTGACGAGATAACGTGATTTTCTGACCCACAATACCCTCAGCCTGGAACGCGATGCGCGTAACACAAACATCGAGCTCAAGTGAATCCAGATTCAGCTGTTCCGTCGTTCTCTCAGGTTGCGGAAACCTCCCAGTGGGGTCTAATTGAGACTACTAAAGACCGGCTGAACCCTGGTTCGCGTGCCTTCTCGTCGCAAACATGGCAGCTACTTACGGTGGACTTTTGGCCAGGTACTTGAACTCGAGATGAGGTATTTATTACAATTGGTACGTGATCTGCAGCCTCAGCGACCTTCTGGCTCCTTAAATGCATTCAGAACCTGTGCTGCGCTCAAATCTGAGTGCGACGAGGCGCGTCAATCTCTTCTTCTGCGAGAACTCACTCAGGAATGAGTTGAGATACCGTATTTCTAATCTCGAACGCGAGAAGGGGTTGTTATAGCGAGAGGAGGAGTGGAAAGAGGAGGCCACGAAGTTGAAAACGAGTGGTGAGGATTGGGAAGTAGGATGAGTTCTTAGTTGCTTAGGGCGCATGAAGTGGCTAATATCTTGGTAAGGGTATCTCTGCATCGCTTGGTGCCTATCGGTACTCAATTTGTTACCCAGCGAGTTTCATCTCCGTCTGCGACTCATAACGGGGTTATCAAGTAACTTAGTGGTGATGAAGCTGAATCAGATACCGCCGTGTCTCTACCTCTGAGTCTCATCATCCTCGTACTGCAAATAGACCTCCATCCCTATTCCACGATTCCAACACCCTCAGTGCTTGGACTTACTCTCGATTGAACCATCCAAGCGACGAAAAGTGGCTAAAATTTCTTCTACCAAGGTATGATCCTGTTCTGTCCATTCTGGCCTGACTTACGCGTTATTATCTTTCGCATAGTAGCTATCAGCCCAATTCATTGACAATATTCCCAATGCCGCTTCCAAAAGCTCCGTCTCAACCGCGAAGACATCTCCTGCTGTAGATACCACCCCTACACCTACTCCAGCAGCTTTTGTCTGGCTTAAACAGGAACCGCTCAACGCCCCTCTATCTCCCTCTCCGACATCGCTAAAGAAACTTACTCCTGATAATCGGAAAAATTCTTTGCGTAATCCTACGACTCACTTGATCTTACGTGCTCAGAGAACGTGGACCTGAGAGTAGGTTCTCTCGCTTTCATATGGACCTGTGTTTTCAATACTGAGGCTGGGACTCTTTCTAGCAGGACCTAACCGATGACTACATGTTTGATGGTGAAACAGAATGTCTAGCATATTCCCCTGAACCTTCCCATCCCGTAACCACCATCGTCGGAGTGAGGGTGTAGATGAGGGTAATAGCGAATACGGAGCTACGAATGTCCTTCTTACCCCCTCGCTTACTTCGTCAAATGAGGGACTCTTGAGTACACACAAGACGTATGTGTTAAACAGCCTGAGATTGAGCATCTATTATATCCATCGGAAAGTCAACTACAGGGTCAGGACCTTCTTCTGCAACTTCAACACGCCATGACTGAACTTTAGACTTGTAATCATCCCCACCAGCTAGTGAGACAGGCAAATCGACACGATGAGCGCTCGAGTCAGAATCTGACTCGTTGCTGGAATATTGAGAGTCGTACTCGTCAGAGTCGTGTTCGAAGGGGTTGGTCTCGGAGGAGTCGGATTCCGGACACCAATCCTTAGGAAGAGCCCTCTTCCACCTGAAGGCAAGATCGATAGCGAGCGCAGGTGCAGAGTACGTCAAACAAAAGTTGCTCAGGACAGAAAGGTTGCGCTGCACTGCAAAGAAAGGGTGCACACGGGAGACTACGCGAAGGAAATATGGGTAGGGATATTCCAGACATTCTGGGTCATTTCTCGTGCTGTCGTCGGATGGATGGATAAAGAGAGAGCCTTTGTACCTCACTGGCCATAGCACATATTCGTATTCCTGTTCAGGGAACACCTATTGTCGTGACATTAGTGAGCACCTATGAAGGAGGCAACATAGATCGTTACTTACCTCAAGATAATTTCTCCTCGACTCTAAAGAGCAATTAATATTCGCTGAAGTAAAATCGTACATTTGCACCATAGTCTCTTCGGTAGGCAACAGTGAAAAGTGTTCGTAGCGGAGAACATCCACCATGTCTGGTTGAACTATAGAACATGAATTAGCCTTGAGGATACGCGTACACTAGGCGTCAAATGAATACCGAATACGGTGTTCAAGGGAGAATCTAGATTAATTTCATCTTTTTGCAGACCCCAAGTGTATTCAAGACATCGAATCTATATACGCGTTTTGAGCCATTATCGAGATAAAGCAGCCTGTTGTCGGACACTTACCCTGTATGGTTCGGTCCATTCGCTGTCAACAATTCTGTGACTTTGAGGTGGCCTTGGAATAGGGCTCAAACTAATAGATTCGAGAGGGTAGATAGCAGAAGAGCATTCAGGTTGTATTAGTCCTTCTAGGTTCATGGGCGATACGCGTAGGGGTCTGAAATTTAATTTTCTAGGGGTATTTCGATCACGTGAAAAGGCTGACTCATCCCAGCGTACCAGCTTCTGCACTGCAGTCCGCGAGGTAAACTCACAACTACATCCTCCGTTTCAGGCTACCGGCCTCATACGAACCACCTTGGCCTTTTGGTCCGACAGGAGGCTCTTCTGATACATGACGATGACTATAATCGCGCGGGAACCGGACGGGAGTGGTTTGACAACGCAGGTTCGGTCTCGCGGCCAGATGCAGGGTAAACGCAGCGGCAGGAGGAAGGATCATGTAAGAGGGCTATAGAGGAAGACGAGGAGGATATGTTGAAGCAAAAGGGAAAGAATAGATGTTTTTCTCTTCTTTGGCTGCTGGTGTGGGTCCAAGGGGCGATACGAGTGGCGAAGGAAGGTGTAGACAAGAGGCAGCGGAAATAGAGTTTCTGACGCTTATTGGATGTAAAAGCATCTGATGAGTGACAGAAGCGTTTCTGCATCCTTCCTTAGCCCACACGCATCCTCGCCTCGGCAAGGTGGTTGACACATACTACCCGGGGAGCCCCCGCTGCTCTCACCTTGCTCTCACCGTTCGAGCACCAATGGCTCCCTATATTCTCGGCGTGCGTCACACCAGCGTCACAGCAAACATAGGTTAGCCGCAAGGAGTGTTCTCGCTCTCAGGCCTGAGTCAAATTTATCATCCTACCCCGCAATGCGCAGACCTATGGGAAGAATATTTTAGTGATCGTTCGAGTCGGCGCGTTAAAAGCAAGCTACATAAATACGACTGGCCACAATGCCTTCACGCACCAATTTGAAACTCCAAGTCCTTCCTACCCTACGTCAAGCTCATTAACGAATCTTTCCTTCCTATTGTCTTCGTCAATAATTCTAACATGTCCAGCTTACCGCTTTCACCATTCGAAAATAAGGCGCGTGTCCATGCTCATATAGCCTTCTTCGCTTTCTTGGTTGGTCTGCCCATTGGAATAATATCCGCCCGCTATCTACGCACCTTCACGAATGGGTAATATCATGGTTATACTTTTTGTAAGCTGGACTGAAACTAAGACGGTCTAATAGATGGCTGTGGCCTCACGCAATTGTCAACTTCTTCATGGTTGGCCCCCTTGTGGTCGCCGCGTTCGTACTCGGAGTCGAAGCGACAGGCATGAGCCTTACGCCGCACTTCAGCGATCCCCATCAGGTCAGTCGTATACTCTATCTATTATGGGTTGCTACCAAGCATTGATGCGAGAGAGAGCAGAAAGCCGGACTTGCTCTTTTCATTATGTACATCGTACAAGTCCTTCTTGGCGCGTTCGTACACTGGGTCAAATTTCCACGGAATTTCCCTGGCGGGCACGCGCCGCAAAACTACATTCACATATGTCTTGGGGTTGCCATTGTAGCACTAGCCACTTGGCAGGTAGGTTACAGCATCTAGCTTATTCTTCAGAAGGATAAAGTTAACGGCACGACAGACGCACTATGGTCTGTTCATCGAATGGGCGTTCGCGACAGGAAATATTCACCCCGTCGGTATGCCATGCAAGCATTTCTGGCTAGCAATCACCATCGTGTGTTCACTTTGTCTGTTTCTATTTAGTTTCGCTTGCTGATCTCTAATCCTGACAGATTGTTTGGGCAGTTCTTGGGGCGGGCCTGCTCTTGTTGCCTCGCCAGATCAAGCAGGAGCGTGCGGCGCATCAGGCGAAGTTCAGCAAAGCGAGAGATAGTAAGGAACACGGTGAAGAGCAACGTCTGTTCTGAACTATGCATTCCGCGTCCCGCATAATGGAGACGTTTTAACACCACCTACGTACTTGTACTGATTTGATTTGTACTATACAGCCGTCATGAACTTAATGCATGCGCAAAGATTCTCCTAGTAAGAGGTACTTTTCATGTAGGAAGTACGAATACATTTCTCTCTATACCGTAGTTTACTGTTATTGCTAAAACACGAATTTACGCAAGTTCTGTGTATTAGGCTTCAGATCTCAGTAATTATGCTGGGTTAGCGATTTCCGAATCAGAGATACATGCTTTTCCGATCTCGGGACAATTGAACATTTGAATGGCGCCAATCGGCTGTTGGTAAAACATAAGCAATGTACATGGGAGGATATTTTGTGGCTTATTACTCACTTATTTATAGTCGACAAATAGGTATATTTTAGTGCGATGGGATTTCCATGCTCATCCACTTCCTGGCTCAGATTAAAAGAGTGGAGAATAGAAGCGATGACGATGAATATTGACGACAGAGCGACTTCTTTTCCCGGGCATATTCTATTATTTCCAGTGAGAACAACTCCGCGGGATATCGCGTGCTATGTGCTCACCGTCTTCCATATCCAAATCCTGCGGTAGGTTCTCGAATTTCTGGGTTCAAGGTACGACGACCGTCTGCGTCAACTAATAGCCACCGATCAGGATTGAAGGTGTCTGGGTCAGGATACATCTTAGGATCATGGAGAATAGCCCTGCGTGCAAATGAGTGTGAGGAAAAGATAACACAGCATGAAGTACGTACCAGCCGTTCCCAATAACAGTTGATCCTTTAGGAATACGGTACCCTCTATATTCATCTTCAGTATTGGTGAAATGAGGTATCGCTGAAATTCAGACATGTCAGTAAGATTAGGTTCAAGAGCGGTGAAGGCAACTAATCCGACCCAAAGGAGCAGCAGGTTGCCATCTTAGAAAGAACTGTCAACACCGATAGCAAGATTTATTTGGAGTATTTTACTTACCTGAGACATTCCTTCATTATGGCCATAGTAAATGGCAGGTCCACTGCATCACCATGCTCAGGGAGACGGTCATTCCCAACAACCCTGTCCAACTCCTCTTGTGCTTTAGCCTGATGTTGTGGATGTAGGATCATCGCAAGTATGCATGTAAGTAGTATTGTTAAGCTAGTATTAGTACCCCCTGTTTCAGGGTATGTCATCGGCTGTAATTTCGACTTGAAACTCGCCCACAGGCCACGCACCTTCATACAATACTCCAGCTGTCTCTTCTATCAATTGCTCCTGATATTTCAGAGTCTCAGGATGGTCGTGCTCATTCTGAGCTTCTAGGAGACTACGAGTAACAAAGGAGTCTCGAACTATGCCTTGGGCCTTTAAAATGAAGATCATTAGCACACATAGTTTTGGACCACTAGAATTCGAATTCACATACCAGATTCGCTTTGGTGTGAGCAAACGGCGCGTGGACAGCTTTGGTATGCACTCTCCGACTTTCACTTGCTAATCTCTTGAAAGCGGCTCCAGGAAACCACTCTGGTATGTATTTAAGCCAAGGAAGGTAATCCTATCACCGATATGTGTAAGGAACAGCCCAAATATCTTTGATAGATTGAGACTGACCACAATGAATACTCCAGGTGCAAGAGCTTCTTCCAAGAGTTCCATCACTCTTTTGTTAGCCTCAATGTACGGATCTTCTCCAGGTGAGGGTTCGATTCCGTATCCTATTGAGAGGATGACAGCACCAAACATACTGTTCAAGAAGTTCCGCGATCAGTATCAGATTCAAGATTGTTATCACAAACACTCACTAGCGTAAGTGACGGTCGAACTGATCGGGAGAGTCCACAAGATGATTTAGGAATGCATGACAGTCCTTCACGTTTTGTTGCTCAACCTGAAGGAGCATAGCGTCCGTCTCTAACGATAGAGTATCTGTATCAGACATAAGTCTATTGTATCAAGTTATCCGACCTACGCTTCACAAAGATTTTCCGATGTGCGTTCCAGTCATCTCCGGCGTCCATGAAGACAAAGTCGCGATGCCACCTGTATCACTTGAAAATGAACACATGGACAACTTTGACGATCTAAATTGACCACATACCCCATTCTAGAACACGGCGTTTGAATAAGCAGTTAAAAGTGAGAGGTGAGAAGTACCCACAGCTCACTAGAAGTCACCATAGGTAAACTCGACCTATCAAGCGCTGGTAAGTGGCACGCTGTATCACGTCAGAAGTTATATGAACCTGTCAGAATATATTCGCGATCTTTTGTCGAGTAAGTCATTTGTGGCAGTGAATGAGTTTAATATGATGATTGGTGATCCGGCAACATTGAGATACAGAATGTCGGAATCTACGTTGAAGAAGTTAGTCAACAGATCAGTACTTTCGAGGACGATGATGCCGACCGAATTGTTCTGCCCACTCGGTGAAGGTGATCCACTGAAACTGCGAGGGCATGTCCTAAGAAGAATTAGTACGGGTACATTCTGAGAAGATCAGACCATTGAGGAGTACCAGCAGGTTGCCTATGATGGGAAGCCCGGGAGGGCCTGGCGGGAGAGGTAACTTTCGTGCTCTAGCATGTTGCCGGAAGGTAACAAAGCCAATAGCTAGAAGCACGGCCCCAAGAAACCACGAACTAGTCGTGGGATCAAAGACTGGAGGGAAGAAGCGGACTGACATTGGAAAGTAACGAAGCTTGCGAACCCAATTCTTCACACTTTATAGGTAAAAAGGCTTCGCATTGAGTTCTACTGTGGAATATTGGGGTGACTATCCGTGATTTCCATCAAACCCTGAGCTGAGTTTGTCAGCCCTCGGGACGATCTTGGATCCAGGAGTACGAGAAACCTTTCTAGAGTCGTCAGCGGAATTGATTGATAGAAGTTCAGATTGAACGACGATATCGGAGGCAATATCTTTCAAAGCGGCACGAGAAGCGCATAGTAAAAGAGTTTGAATAGAGGGTTGAAATGGAGTAATAAGAGCAATATATTCACTTGTCTCGTGGTAAGTCGAAATCTGGAGGACAGCGGGATAGTAAACCATTTGGAGTTTGGATGCAAGACGAGATCAATGTCACATGCGAGTACGACTCGTGAGGGGGGAGGGCCTCAAAATTACCGCCAATCTTCATACAAGCAAAGTTCCTCGATGGCGACTTGATGCGACTCAGTGGAAGGGTTAAAGCCTTCTATGTAGAATCATAGAAGATCGATAATTAAATAGCGTAACCTGCAATGCTCGCAAGCGCGATCAGACGTCCTCAGACGTTTATGGAGACAAAGAACATTCAGTAGCGAAAGCGTCAATCTCGAAATAAGCTTGTTCACATGATAGAACCAGAAAATATAATTCTGTCCAAATAGTCCATTTCTTACCTGTTCAACGAGATAGAACAGCCTCTTGCGCCAAAACGTCGCCGGACCTCGCTGGCCTCGAATTATTTCATTTTATTTGGGCCAATTACATCGTGCGTTTTGGCATTGTCCAAGCGAGTGAGTCGTGATTCATGCAGGGAAGAGCAAGGGAAGGGCCATAGCAATACACCCGTATCCGCATGTGACACTGATAGCATATCGAAGCTCGTGAGTCGTTATTGCCTTCAAAATTGTCGTGTTTACTGCCCTAGAGAATATTACGAATTCGACAAAGGGTGTGACAGCGGATTTCAGGTCTACATAGGAAGTAGAGCTGGGTACGTGCAGGGTAGTACGCCGCGTTTTCTTCGGACATCGCCTGTGGTGGCAGCCAGAAGAGATGATATGAATTGGTCCTACATAGCGAAATTCGCCTTTCAAAAATACTGTAAATTATACAAATGTACAAACTCACCAGCAGTTGCGGGCTTGCTCGTCGTTGAAGTTCAAAGCCCGGAGATCAGGCTGAGGTAATACCGGCCTGGGAGCTAAATTACCTACACGTGCCAATACCCGAACCTGAACGTCGAACGCCCATGGTCGCCTAACAGCCTAACGAGTTGATCCATCGCTTTGAGCATCAGAATTCTTCTCAACCTCTGAGCCGATGATGAGCTATCTGAGTCTATCTTTGCCTATCAATTCTTTAATAGCCAAACCGAGACCTCAAGAACTTTGTACACAAGTAGGCCAGTGCGTCGCGTGGAGGATAGGGACGTTGCTTATTCTGAATTTCTGATTGACTAACACTCACAAGGGTTCCTAATGAAGTAAAGGACTCGGTACTACTGTATCTCGTTTTCTCCCCAGTTGTTCCAAAAACCGGTATCTCGCAATCTTACAGATGATGGCGACGGAAAAGACTCGGAGAACCCACCCCCGTCTCCAACACGCCTCACTGTGCAAAGGCGGCTCTCTCACCTGGTTATTCTGCACTCGTCGCTTTCTCTTAGATTTCCTGGTGTTGCCCTTCCACCCCGCTACCGG